>JAPMOR010054712.1:753658-777850 GCA_026543865.1 Argiope aurantia | reverse complement strand
GCTCATATATCATTATCTAACCGATCCCCTTAAACTCATGTCAGGAAAACGATTTATTAAAGAGTGCAAGAAAGTTTTGTGGAGACTACTCCCGCTGGTTTAAAATCGAGATAGATATGTGAAAGGAAAATTTATCAAAATCACATTTTTTTTTCTTTTTCGAAAGGGACAATACTTCCTATTCAAAAGCTTTGTGCGAGAGAAAGCAAAAATGACTAATAAAAGTTTAAAACTATGTACACATGTATCACTTATTTTGATACACGTAAACAAAGGTAATAAAAAATTGTGAAGTTATTTATTTTTTTATTCCATTCCTACCATTAATTCACATTCTTCTTATATATATTTATATATTTTGTTCAAATTTTCAATCGTTAATAAAATGCTTTTTATTTCAAGTTCAAGTTCAGGTTTTTTAGAACTAGTAGTGGATGACATTTGATTTTAATACAGTTTTTTCAAATATTGATTCATTAATAATTAAATTTAATTCATTTTTAATACTTTAAATAGAGTTTTGGCAGTTTGTAATGAAAATTGAAATCAACAGGCAGTAGCTCAATCGGTAAAATGCAAGGATTTCAGTATTTTTCACGTGAAGGTGAAGAATGGGAGTTCAATTGTTGAGAAAGTAGAAATTGACTTTAATTTTATATATATATATATATTACTTGTTATATCTCCAAAACAGATTAGTCGAAAACTCATATTCGCTTATGACAATTCAATAGTTGAAGGAAAGAATTCAGGCAATGAACATTTCCTATTAATAAATTTCTTTATTGTTAATTTACCACTGATTATTTTAAACACTAGCACTTTGCGTCCAGTTTGTTAGTTAGGAATATTGGCTCTACTTAATTTCAATTAAATCTCTTATGCTTAAATTAATGCTTGTATGTATTCTCCCAGGAAATATTTTTATACTTAAACTGTGACATACATCATAATCGTGTTATTTTAATAGCCTTACACTTGTTCGATTCATTGTGCTTATGAATCCTCTTACTAAAATCATACCACGTGACATCTTAGTGCAGTTATAAACACAACTATCTGGTTCGTATATCTTATAACTTCTTTTTGGTTCTATTTTCTCATTATTTCCATTTTTTATTCCTTTTCCAAACTACACAGATATTTAAAAAAAAAATCACCCTTCCTTGTTTTCAGTCAATGAAAGAAAAATACACAAGTTAATTCTGATGACATAATGAAAATATTTTGAATTTCGGTTTAGTAAGAACATCTGTTTTTGAAAATTATCCAAGAAAATTATCTTAACACCAGGAAAATGTTCATGACAGTCAAATTGAAGTCAATCAAAAACAATTTTTGAAATTTTAAAATGTTGTAAATATTAATTTGTGCAATAATACTTTTGCTTGTTATAGAAGAAAAACGTCAATTTCTTGCCTATTTTTAATGAATTAGAATCCTATTTAAATTTCGAAAAACTCGACAATGCACATTCCCATCATTTAAAGTATATTTGTGATGAATTTGATCTAAGACAAATGTTCTGTCCTGCAGACTGCCTGTACTACATACATTCAAAATACAAACATAAATTTTGCTTTATTATTATTAGTGAAAAAAAAACGAAAGGAATGTCTCTTATAGTTATTATTCTATGACAGCTATAAGAAGCAAATTTATTATTGAATTACTTAATATCCCGAATTCTTTGAGGTGGTTATACTTTGGCGAAATTATTATAAAGAAAATGCATAAAAATGAAAAAAAAAATATCGGTGCTTTAAGCATTAAATTGTTGATAACTAATGAATTATGGTATTGAAAAGTAATGGTCAATCAAAAGGGCAAAAACCACCGTCCTACTGTCTCCATGTAAATGCCAAAGGGGTCTTAAAAAAACCAAAATTTGGTCTAATCACCCTAAGAAGTACCCTTATTGTCCTGTTGATTGTCTTATATTTCCCAGCCTAAAACCCTTGAAAAATAAAGGGCATCTATAAATCGAATGATATCAAGGACGACACCCTACACCATTCTCTTCATGCGTTGACCCTGAGGGAGTCTTTGGCGTTTTTATCTTTTTTCCTTGCTCAAAAATCGCAGAGAAATCACTTTACATATAATGCATATTCCACAGAAAATGACCGTGAGCATGCATTTTATGAGACATCTTAAAACTGTCTGAGTCTGCCTGTCCAGCTTCGCAGTCGTATGTCTGACCAAAGTCCGGTCTTCCGTCGTCCGTTAGTTTACATAAACCGATTTGGAAGTCTCGAAATTTTTTTTGTATGCTAAATATCCGTTTGAAAATCTGAGACAGATCAGCCAGGGATCCTCCCGTGCCGTTCATCCATTTATTTAATATTATCGCCCCTAAGCTGATTTTTAAGAATTAGTATATTTTTTAAAAACAAAAAAAAAGGGTTTCCGGCACGGAATTAGGTCGAATTGTATATGCAATGAAGATCTACTTTTGCTTTAACACCGTCGAAAAACAAAGCAGTTCTAAGTAAACAGATTTTTTTCTTCCTCTTCTTCTTCTTCTGAAGTGAGATTTAAAAAGTCATAAATTAGTAAAATTTTTATAATGTTATCTTTTAAATTATTAAAAAAACTAAAAAACATTCTTAATTATTTAAAAAAAATTCTGTATAGAATAAGATTTTTTTTTTTTTTTTTTTGTAATTTGTGGATTTGTGGTAACTTGCTATTGAACAAAGTTAAAAAAATATTTCGCAACAATACGATGCAATTAAAATGTAAATTAAACCAACGGTAGTGGCCTCTCTAAACTGTAATACTATGTAATAAAAGAGTTATCCCATTGCTGTACAAAAATTATGAAATTCTTTTTTGGCGTGAATTTAACATTTTTACTGAATTTACCGTATCATCTTTAGCGAGTATTTTAGTGATTATTCTCTGGCATGCGGTTAGTAATATCCGAAAATCGATATTTTATTTTGAGTCAAATGTTTTCCTATAATTTCAAATAAAAATTTTACAAAGAACTGCACTTATAGCCTCAAAATCACATATTAATTTCATATATTCGTTTTGAGTTTTTGTACATACGTTTTTCAGTTATTGCGCTTGGTTTGGTTTGGTTTGGTTTGGTTTGGTTTGGTTTAGTTATATTAACGTCCTGTTTTAAAGCAACACTAGGACTATTTTGGGACGGACCTCGTCATTCTGAACTGCGGTCTGATGACGAGGATGATATCTGACCCGGCACCCCTCCTCCTTTCCACACCACGCCATACCATCGGGACTACGTTTGACCCGGATGGATTTAACTTGCACCAGACCCGCTTACACGACAGTTCTTTGGTGGAATCGGGTCTCGAACTTGAAACCCGCCGGTTCCGAAGCCAAGTTTCTGAAGTTTACAAGTTTCTGAAAGTTTTACAAGTTTCTGAAAGAATAGATCCACATTCATTCCGCTTTAAGATCCAGCCCAAATTTAATAGATGTCTACACTCTACATGTTAAATTCTAGTTACTAAATTGTATCTATCTAACTCTCTTCGTTTTATAGTTATCGTGTAAAATTTTATTCGGACAGGCAGACAGACAGATTTTCTTTGAGCTCAATTTGCCCAAAATTTGATAGAAATCAACAAATTTGATCTGAAGACCACATAAGACCACAAATATGATCTGAAGACCACAAATTATTTTTGAGTTATCTTTGTCACAGACAGCGAGACGGACATTTCCAAAAATGTGAACTCAATGAGGTCTAGAAAACGTGGAGATTCGTTAAAATGTAAGTTCGACGTTTCTGACGATTACTATAAATTCCTCATTACATGGTATAGGAAAAAGTAAAAAAAAAAAAAGCTGTTTTACTTTTAAATTGGATTTTAGAACATTATTATAATCGTTTTTCATGAGTTACTTCTAATAAGAAAAAAAAATGCGTAACAAAGCAAATGAGTTTTTTATCGGATCAGCGTGAAAGCGAACCATAACCTAATAATATTCAAGCAGAAAAAGAATCAAGAAAACAAAGACAAGCCCTGTAAATGGAAAACGAAATGAAATTCACACGATCTGCTTCTATAACAGTCCAAACATTGCTAAATTTCATGAAAAAAAAATGCTCAACGAATCTTCGAAGAACAAATTCTAATTCTTTCTGAGATTAATACAATCCATCAATTCATTTTCTGACTTCTTACTTTGTGTTCTTTCTTTTTATCGATTTTCAAACTCTTAATGGTGGGAGGATGAAAAAAAAACTTTTAAAATAATTTTAAGGAATTTTAAAACTCTGCAACCGTAGTCAACGAATCTTCGCTACTTTGAAACATAATCTCAGCTATTTATATATTTCAAAAAAATAAAAACTATTTACTTAATACATGTTCAAGATTCGAGGAAAACATTAGAGACATTATGTATGATTTTTCAGATCGAATTGATTTTTTTAATATAGGTAAATATTAAATTAAATTACCTGTTGATTCACATTCAGATATTTGATTTTGTTTACAACGATAGGAAGAATTGTTTTATTTAATAAAAGATAATTTTTAGATGATATTTTAAGTTAAATAAAAAGACAAACTGTTTGTCTATCACAACATTTTAACCCGCAAATTTTAATTTGCCTATACAGTATTGTAAACCTTAAAGTAAAACTGCTCCATTCTTTTGATTTTGGGCGAAATATTACAGATTGTCTTTATGTTGCAGTAACAAATACTTTAAAAAAATTTTATAGTCTAAATTAATCATTCGATGTTAGCAGAAGTTCAGTGACCGATGAATTGCCCGAATTGAAACGTGGTCAACATAATTTATTTGACAAATTGTTAAATTCTCAAATGCATTCAGTTGTATAGTGACTAGCCATGTCTGTAGGAATTCTATTTGCATTTAGAAATGATTTTTATAGTAAATTCCTGTCAAGAAAGTAGAGTAAATCGGTTACATTTACTAAATGCAGCAATGATGTTAAAAGCTTCATAAAAACCATCCGATGTTTTAAATGAATCAATTGGTTCTGTTACAGTTATGAGTTTTAAAAGTTCGAGTTCGTTGACAAGAGACCTGAATACGTGATGAAAGGAAATAGCCATTTTTTTAATGTAGCGGATAAAGGCTTAGTGATTATTAATATACTTAAGAGTCCATTTAAGAAATATTTATTACTAAAAAAATTAAAAAGAACAGTTTAATGTTTGTTTTGGTTTTTTTTTGTGAGAAATAAAATATTTATGGAAGAAATAAAAGATCATACACTTCAATGTGTATAAATTTTATATTTTGTTATTCTTTACCTTAGAAATATGTCGACGGCATTTCTAAGTTTGACATTTTCATTTTTCATATTTTTTTTGTAACCTGCATACGAAATATTGTAATTGCCAGAAGATTCGACCTCAAAATTTTTATATTTCTTTTTTTCCTTTCTTTTCTTTTTTTACATTAGAAATATATTGACTGAGTTTAACAGTTTTTGAAAACTGAGAAATACTTTGACTGAGTTTGAAAAAGTTTAACATTTTTATTTTTCACATTTTTTTCTTTGAAACCTGCATACAAAATATTGTAATTGCAAGAAAATTCGACCGCAAAATTTTTATATTTCTTTCTTTTCCTTTTCTTTTCTTCCTTTTTTTCTTTATTTTTTCTTCTTCTTCTTTTTGCTTTGAGAGCTTTTCAAGTCCAACTTGAAAATTTTTAGAACTATAAGTATTTGCATTTCCGCATTTCTTACATATATGAATTCGATGATCCAAAAACACAAAAGCTGTTTTTAGTACTTAGCAAACACTTATCAAACTTTTTTTTCTGCCATGATATGAAATTAAATATAAAATAAATCTATTTTACAATAGAAAAAGTAATAAAATAGAATAAGTCTACTTCACAAAAGTAAAATAAGTATTATTTCCCAACTTTCCAATATATTAGTTTATTTTTTAAATATTCTTTGTTAAATCAAAATATTAAAACTAATTAAAAAAAGTTCATCTATTTGCATAAACTTTGACTCTGGCATCATTTAAAATATTGTATAATTTTTACTTTCTCTTGTAAGAAGTATATGGAAGGTTCGTTTGATTTTGTATAATGGAAGTATTATAATCGTTAAAAAAAATTCGAAATTAAGATTTGGATGAATCCCGTTTCAGACATCCCTCTGTCAGAAAATCATATTTTCTCGGCATGTTGTCTTTTGACTACGATTGTAGTTCCATGAAATTTTTTGAGGTCAATCGTCTGCAAAAAATACTTTCAAAATATATATTTTAGAATTAGATATAATAAACATGCTGTATTCTTGCACAAAATCTATGCTATGTAAGTAACTATCTTTCAACAATTTCATGCAAGATATTTGTGATCTTACCCAAGGCCCACAATTTTATGAGTTATGATTTTACCCAAGGGCCACAGTTTTATATGAGTTGATGGGGATAAAAAAGTTATCATAGAGTATGCAAGAAAATTTCGGGAAGACTAACCCTACTGGTTTTATTATTTCATTTATTTACAATAGAAATGAAAAAAAGTATTGAGTTACTTTAATTTTTGCACTGGTAAATGGGATTTAATTTTAATAAATTGTTCAAAATATTATGAAAATTTATCACCATAGTCATCAAATCGGTATCGACGGATAATTTCATAAACAGGCGGGCCATAAAAGAACTTTTCCTTTTTAAAGGTATATTCTGTTAAAACTAATGTGGGGAAAGGCAGCGACCAGCATTTATATGAAAATATATTTATTATAATTAAAGGACAAGACATGACTAGCATAGAACATATAAAGATACATGAGCTTGAGCTGTACGTCTTACAATCTCACTACCCAACTCTCGTCTGCCACTAATGGCGGGAAAGCATCACGTGATTAATGACTCAACATGGCCAACACGGCGCCATACAGGAGATGAGTTCTGTTAACAGTTCCCACACTAATGAACAGAATTATATCAAATATAATATAGAGACAGTAAAAAACATACGAAGATAAACTCTGTAAAATAAAATACAAAAAAAAAGCCTCCAAGCGGCCGTTGATGCAATGTCTTGTATGCCGGCGTCCTGGAATGGGGGTAGAGCGTCTTCCCCGTGATTTGGGCGTCCTGGGGCCGAGTCCCGGTTTGGGCATGGTTGTTCTGCCATTGTTATATCTGTGAGATGTGTGAATGTGCCCTCATGTAAGAAGGGGTTGTGCAAACGAATGAGTGATGCGTGAGTAGCAAAGTCGTACTCTTGGCCCTAGTTTTCGCTACTATAAAAACAAGAGACGCTCCCCCACCCGGTTAAAATCGCTGTCTTCGTAACAGCGGGCTTGTTCATGGCAAGTGCCATAAGAAACAACAACAAAGTGTCTTGTACCAGAAAAGGTTAGCACAATGCAGTTGTTGTAGCGAATGATTAATGAACGGTTATTTTTCTGCAGGTTTCGTACAACATATTTCATCATTCACTTCTGCGTATGCAATTTTACTTTCTCGTCTGCGTAGTATAGAGAAAATAAAATTATCGTCAAAAAATTCGAACTTGAACTTTCTTACTGTCTCTATATGATATCTCTACGTTTTAGACCTCCCTGAGTTCGAAAAACACATTTTTGGGAAATGTCTGTTTGCCTGTCTGTGATAAAGATAAATAAAAAACGCTTTGAGCTAGACTGATGAAATTTGGTAAAAGGTCTTTACACCAAATTCTGAGCAAAATTCGTTCAGCTGAAGTCTGTCTTTTCGGCTGTTCGATTATAAATTAACATTGTAACTATAAAACGAAGAGAGCTGGATGGATAAAATTAGGTACACGCATTTAACATCTTTAATATAGACACTTACCAAATTTTAAGTCAAATTCAACTAGCGTTTGATCGTCTGTCCATCTATACTTTCAGAAATATATAAACTCGATAACTCAAAATATGCTAAATTTAGTATCGGATTTTGTGAATACAGATGCAGCGTTTTAACGAATTTTTGAGCTAATCTATTGGAAAAAAAATCTAAAACACAGATTCGATTTTTGGGTGTTATTAACCGCATGCTTAATCACCAAACAACTCGCCAAGGATGACACGATAGATTCAGTAAAAATGCCGAATTCAAGCCAAAGTTTAACATTCGTAACTATTGTTCACCAATGCCACGCAAGGCGTTCTTTGTTATAACAACTTTATTAGAGGGTATACGAAAGAGTTTCCAGGAGACCACTTCAGCTGCTTATAACATGAATCTCAATGGAAATTCATTTTCCAAATTTTCAGTATAACTATTGACTTTTTACGTTACTAAAATATGGAATTCTCGCCTATCACTAGCATTTGTTACAATTTTTTTTGTGTGTTACAATTTTTTGTGTGTGTTTGTTACAATTTTGTCTTGCCTTTCACAATCTACATATGAACTGGTTTCATTCCGTCCTTTAACTGCCTTCTTTTAGCTGCCAATGCTTTCAAACTGAGAAGGTTGTTCTATGGGCAGAACTGGTACTGGTTTTACCAGTACTTGAATTATTATTGTATGGCATTAGTGAAAAATAGTTACGATATTTTGATATTTAGAGGAAATACGGCATTTTTTTCTTTCTGAATCTAGTGCAGGATCTTAGACGATTTTTTGGTGATTAATCGTTGCCATGCAGTCAATAAACAAATACTAGAAAATCAAATAAGTATTTCGGAAACTTTTTTTTCGAAGATTAAAACTGAAATTTAAAACAGAACTACAGTTATTGTCCCAAGATCTCATATCAAATTTTATATTTTTAAATTATAGCATTTTTGAGTTTTCATGTTTATTTACTTACAGAAGCACAGACGAATATACAGTCAAACATTTGATGGATTTTATTTCAAATTTGACATCTATCTACGTTTCAAAAAATCTACGTATTAAATTTTATCCATCTAGTTCTCTTCGTTTTGTAGTTATCGTATCAGCTTATATTCAAACAGCTGGACAGACAGACTTCCTCTGAATGGATTTTACTAAAACTTCGATTGAAATCCGCAATTTGGGGGTAAAAATTGGATACCAAATTTCCACCATCTAGCTCAGAGCATTTTCGACAATCTAATCAGTAAGAATGCCCCCATGTTTATCATGCAAGCATAATTGAAATTAGTACTTTCATTTTATGTCATGAAAATGTAATTCAACAAAGTTATTTAATTATACAATTAATATAGTGAGCTTATATTTGATCACCAATGGCGGCTATTTGTGTTTTCATTTTTTTCCATCTTTCTTTACTCACTCCTGAAAAAAAAGTCTTCTATATAAAAATGGAGTTTAACAAATTAGCTTAATTAATACAATTAATATGATGAGCGAATAGCTACTAGCCAAAGGCGGTTAACAGAGTTTTCAACTTTTTCACCTTCCTTTACTCTCTCCTGACAAAACGGCTATATATTTCTGAGCTAGATTAGAATGCGATTCTAACCCCAAAATTTAATATTTATTTCAGTTTGGAGGAAATATGGCAAAATATTGGCAATCCGTTTGCCTGCATCAACAAAACAACAGAATACTTCAAATGAAATTTAGCATATGGCTTACTCATCATTATCCACCAGAAATTGACGACTCGCTCAGACATATAAAAAATTGGAATGACGGAAATGCCGTAACAGCATAGATAGGAACTGTGTTGAACCCGAAGGCCTACCGGTCACAGTATAACCTATTTACACATCGTTTTATCGGTGAGGGGTAGCCACCGTTAGTGTGCCTACCAGAGTAACTAAAATCTACCACCATACTGGAAACCTCTCATCTTCATATCTGATGGACCCAGCAATGGTACTACCTCTAGAAATACAGATTAATATGAAATTAATTAATTATTTTATTAAATTAATTAATTTTAATTTTGTTAAATTTAAAGTCATTTGATAACTATCGCACAATTTATCTATTCATATGAAAGTGAATGTGATAAAATGCAATAAGCTAGACAAATGAAATCAGTTGTCCGATACGGACCACGAAATGGTTAACTTGTGAAAAAATTTGGAACAATCGGTCAATGGAAAGTGGGATGGTGTATCAAATGCACTAAATTTATTTGTTTATGCTTCCCTGTCTAAAATAATACAAAATTATACCATATTTGTAAAATATACAAAAAAAAATTAAGGTCAGTGATTCTGCTGGTTTTATACTTTGGCACGCCCTTAGTTAATCATTTCTGAAGAAATAAAAAAAATGCAATAAAATTACTAAGAAAATATAAATTTATAGAAATAAAAATGCTGTTCCATAATACAAATTGCAATTTTACACCATCATAATGGCAATAGAATTGAATGTAATCTTCTATTCAATATTAATTATGTTGCATAAATGATTCGCATATTATCACTTTATTAAAAATATCTATTACTTTTTCATAAAAAAATTAGTTTTGTGATAGATTCTTTTTAAATCAAAGAATGGGGAGCATTGGAACATGAAAAGATTGGCTTCTCTAAAATATACCTAGTTATTCATTTAAAATGAATGCAATAAAATAAATGCTTATTCGAACTTCACATTTCATTTTACAATTCTAAATAACAAAAATTCCAAATTATAAAATAACAAAGAAATGAGCTATAATTAGATATTAAATTATTCTTTTCATCGAACAGTTTTATAATCAAAAGATTGATAGTGTTAATTTTAAACTATAGTTTTTAAATCAAAATCAATCTCATCGATTTTGTTGTCTGAATTTTAGGCCATTATGTCAAACTATTCTCAGACAATTATTTTATTCTGTTGACTGTGTTTCAAACAAAGGCGATAGATACTTAATCAAAAATTTTTTAAATCTCAAAATGCTAGTTCATTGAAAAACATTTTAATTTCATGAAAGTACTGAAAATCAATATAAATCCTCTATAAGTAAATGTTAGGAAATCTTAATTTAATAAAAGAGTGTTTAGTCTAGAACTTTTATAGTTTACTATAAAAAAATTATGGATCTTTTTTTAGCATATGCAATCTGCCTTAACTAAAAATATTGATTAATTTTTCAGTTTTATTTTATATTTTCATTTTAAATTTGACTTGAAATCAATACGAATTTTTAAAATTTAAATAGCAAATTATTCGCAAATTTATGTATGAATGTTTTACTTAGTTGAACTTACACGCCTAATTTAATATTAATTAAATACGGACAGTTAATTGATTTTAATAATTTTCATATTTATATGTCTTCGAAATTAACTTATCTTAATTAAACATTATTATTTCAAAAGTAAATAAATTCAGAAAATATTGCTTTTTATATAATTTTTCTGAATCAAAAAATTTGTCAATAACTTCCAATGCAAATTGCTTATTTACAAATGCGATATCTCTTTGTTGATCATTGACAAATTGATAAGGCTGTATGAATTTAATTTTCGGAATTTTCATTAGAAAAATTCGTTAGAAATATTTTATAAAACAAATTCAAATTTTAACAATCAGATTTTTTTTTGTTGCCATATTCAAAATCGTAATTTCTAGAAATATTCGGAAGACTAAAGCTAAAGAAATAATATCGTTTTCAACAATTATTGTAAACATTTTGTTTAAATTGTTTATGTGAAATTATTTCAGGGCTCTTTAATTAAGCAGCGCTTTGTATCGACACAAAATAGCTGAAAGATATTTTAAATCAACAATAAAAAATTGTAATTTTTATATTTTTTTAAAATTTAACTCGTTTCAAATCTTGAATGGTGGAATTTTGAAATCGAGTTCTCAGTCTCTTCTTGTATCATAAAGATTTAAATTATTTTTATGACAAAACATTATTTTAATTGTCCCTAGATCTTCATTATCAGTTAAAAGAACAATTTAATTAAAATTTGATTCCAGATTCATTGCCATAACTGTTATTCACGTTTGAATTGGGTATAAAACAGAAATTCATTAAAATTAATGGATGGACTAAATGAATCTATTAATCTATATTTAAATTCTAAAAATATTATATTGTCATTGAAAAAGGAGTATTTATAAATCTCAAAACACTAATACATCAGAAAACAAACGAAAAATCAATGGCAATTCACAGCATATTTTATTTTATTCACTGTGTTTATTCACTTCTGCGAAATATAATCATACAATATCGAATATAATCGATTATATCGAATATATCGAATATAATCGAAATATAATCATACAAAAGTGATTTCAATGAACGAAAACTTCCTATTTTCCATTTTCACAAAAAACTACGATTTTATGGCCCAGGCATATATTTTTGCTGGGACGTTTTTTAGAAATATTTACCTTACATTCAACAAATCTGAAATTAAACTTTCTTTCTTATTGAGATACTTATTTCCTTTCGTACGTCATCTAAACTTAAGAAACCTTTAAAAACGATCATCTGACCTTTTCAAAACCATAACTACTTGTGAGCGGTTTCCCTTTTATTCGATCCATTCAGCTTTCGAGTACATCAAATTTTCTCGGTGAAATTCCTATTTCATAATATGAAACTGATTTCTTACTTAACATGAACTTAGTGTTATATTGATATTCAGTTTAAAATAGGAATATCTTAGCTCATTCTGTAAAAATAAAAATAGATATATTAGAAAAATCTTTATAGAAATTATGTTTTAATGGATGTGAAAGTAGAAATAATTTCTGATTGTCCACGTACTGTTTTTTTTTCTTTCTTTTCTTTATGTAATAGAAACTCTCGAATATTTTCCTGAAAACATAGTCTAAATTAAAATTCAAATCTATTTTAGCCATTTTTCTATTTGGCAAATGCATCTGTTCATCTTTCCTTGTCCACGCTAACGAGATAAGTAGCTTGATAGGTGAAATTAGCCATTTATATTATACATTAAAATGATAATTCTCTATCAAATGTTGTATCCAACGCTCGGTCATCTGTCTACCTATACATTATAAACGGCTACTCCGTTTCTCCCGAAGGCACACAGAAATATCGTATGATCGGAACACTAAAAGGGCATTGGCGGGAACAATGGTTGAGTTCTAAGTGCCATCATTGTCCAAGATACAATCCCTCATGTAGAAGGCCCGTCCCGTCGTGGGTAGGAGGTAGTTGACTCCACACAATTTCTGTACCTTATAGGGCCACGAGAACCAACAACCATACTGGAAACATCTCATCCCCATATCTGGAGTGTTCCTCGAGGGAATTGTTGACCAATATACAGGGTATGTCTTTTATTGGATCGATAAATTTAGAAACTAATTAGAAACCATCGAAAGGAACCAGAATTGCAATGGAGCGTAATGTTGCAAGCCATTCTGAGAAAAGAAAAATCTCAAAAAACAATTCAGGCTCTGAGTCCAGAAAGCATTGTCCACATATGTAATGCATATATGTGAGCGATGGATAATCTCCGTGCGAAGCTCCAAGGAAATCTTAATAGAGATTTAGAGCCAACATGTGAGCAGGAATCTTCAGTGATTATCTTTTGGAATCACGAAATTGATATATCCATGATAAATTGATCATCCACATGTTGTAATGTTGGCAATTGATATATCCTCGAACTTGATATATATATCCTTCCATGATTCCTGAAAGCAACAATGTACCTTGTTTTTCTGCAACATATCGTTCCGGATACGCTGCAAAGTGATGATCCAGTGCAGTGAAGCATCTGGTTCATCATTAATGATGACCCTGCACATTTTCCCCTGGAGATGTGTCACCTTGAATATTAAATATCCAAGGAGGTGGACTAGATGCATTTTATCTTTGCACTGCATTTTGTCTTTCCAGCGTGACTTCGAAACCCATGTGAGTTTTTTGCGATTTTCACTCTCTCAGAGAAGTTTGAGACACCATATCACTTTGCAATTTTGCGCCCTCTTATGTCTACTAATAACTCTTTCTATTCATTAATAGAATATACAGTATTTGCATACATGAGAGCATGAATGACAACATTTTAGGCAAATGACAATTGTTATCTGTTATCATGATCATTGTAGAGCAGTGTGAGATTTTATGCTCAATTCCTGGAAAGAAAGACACCAAAATCCATACTCGCCATAATTATAAAAGGTGCCATAATCAATTAGTACAATAGGAACAAATATGATTGAACAGTCGCCTCTCGCGACGAACTGGCTGGCAAAGAATAATGATTTATCAAGTTTCAATAAATATTTTGTGCCTTTTGCTCTTAATGACTATTATATACATATCATTATATATATATAATGATATTTTAAAATCTAGTTTAAACTTAATCATTTTCCAAAGTTTTGTCTTATATTAGTTCATATTAACGTCATTCTAAAATATTCTCTTATTTCCTGATCCCATTCCACTTTTTCTATTTAATTAATGCAACAAAAGCACTGTGAAAATGCTTTAGTCAGGAGTTCCCACATTCCGAGTGAAGGGATAAAATACTGTCCAGTTAAGCACATTTTTTTAAAGATCCCTATGATTCCCTTACTAGTGATTGACACGTGATGGAAATCCCTATTAAAATATCACAGTATATATTCACCGGAATAAAATTTTCATCAGCTTTTCCTCAATTCGTGTTTTGTCGTTCTGTGTTGTGCTCGTCGCTTCTGCTTGTGTAAAGAATCATGTCTCCCGGGACGGAAATGAAACGAAGTAAAAAAATCGAAAGTCTCTTCACTGTCTTCGATACTACCTTACACACACACACACACACACACACACACACTGATATTGATATTACATTCCATTTTAGAAGACCAAAGCCATTCTGCTTATTGAGCAATGTTTCTCCTTCATTTTTATCATCTCATCTAAATTGTGAAATTAATTTGAAAAACGAAAATTCCTTAACTTCAATTAATGAAAAAATCTTTTTAATGAATCTAAAAAGCAATTTGATTTAAAACAAAAGGACAGATAGGAGAATTATTGAGCATTGAAGCTCTGTGCACTGCAGAATATTTTTCTATTTTTTTTGTAATAACTCAAAGGACTATTGTATAACTTAAAGGACAATAACAGTTTCTCTAATTCAACCGAAAATTACAGAGCACTTCAATCAAAAAAGCAATTTTTAACAAAGAAAAACGATAATATGTTTTTATACATCCAATTATATTGCAATAAAGAGCAGCAGTCTTTAAAAATAAAATAACATGAGTTCAAAATTTTTTTGGCAAAGGTTGCTTTAAAGTTAATTATAAGCACTATAAACGGCACAAAGGGTATTAAAGACATACTTTTAAACAGTAATATTTTCTTCTTGAATAAAAGAAAGAACTTTAAATTCTTATTTTTTTTTCATAAAAAAATGGAAGAAAATCCGGAATGAAATATTTTTAACAAGAAACAAACGGATTTGACGTCCATCACAATATATTATCTTACACAACAGTGAAACCTGTTGCTGTAAAATACGCTTCATAACATTTTTTTTAAAAATTCATTTTAACCTACTCAAAAACTTTACATCGATTAAATTAGTGACATTGAAAATATATATTTTTTGAATTTTTAGAAAGCGAAAAATTAATTTTTCTTCAGTTATATTTTTGGAAGTCATGGTGGTAAAACGTGAAAACCGCATAATTTTTAATTTTCAAAATATAATTAAAACAAAAAAAAATCCGAGGTGCAGATTCCCGTTTTTTAAAATATATATGTGCGGAAATCCGTAGCTCTAACCATCTCTGCTGTGGAATGCCAACGCGCACTTATTCATCTATATTATTATTAGATATTGAATCAGAAAACTATTTGACGTTTTACTGCATATTGCATATTGAAGATTTTTTATTTTTAACTTTTATTTAACATGTTAGCAGTCGTGAATGCTATAATATCAGCTTATCGCCGCCTTCCCAATTATGATGAAAAAAGATGTGAATACTATAGCATTCAATTTTTTTAAAATAAATCCTATGCTAAAAATGAATATCTCATCCATTTCTATAACACATTTAAATGATTAATGTACACGAAAGTATTAAACAATTGAGTAAGAAATTTGTAAGTTATAATCCATAAAAATATTCTAAAAAAATTCATTAAGTTTAATCGGCAATTTTATTACTAAATTATTTTAAAGAAGTCAATTGAAATGAAATATGTATCAAATTCAATTAGATGTAGATTCTAATTGAAAATAAATCAAGCATCATTTGTCAAAAGAAGAAGTAAGGAAATTATCGTTTTCATGCTTTCTGGGAAAGGTCGTCGACTTGTGTTCGAGGGTAAATTTCAATACACGTGTGTTTTTACAATCTATTTAATGTCATGAGATGTCATTTAATATTAGAAAATCTTCAAAAGTTCTTTAAATGTTTTTTCATAGAGATATCAAAGTTTAAACTTGTCAACACTTATCAGATTTAATAGCTTTCTTTATAAAGTTAAAAAAAGTGACTGGCTTGGCCTTTTCAATTTATAGCGGAAGTTTTTTATTTCTGTAATTGCGCCAAACGTAAGTCAATAAAATTTCAGGGAATTGCTATAAAGTAACCTGAAAAAAATGCGATAAAACTTGAAATTCCAAATTTTATCTTTACGAGAATATGCTTCGTATTTAAATAAGGTCTATGAGTTTTAAAGCTGACTAGTTTGTGCAATCTAGCCTTTACAGAGAACAATAGCAAGATAAAAAAAATAACTATTCACATTACTTTACTAGATTGTAGGGTTATAGAGAATGGACTAGTGGAAATATTAGAACGTATCAAAAGTAATAATAATTGAAAATATTTAGCTCTTTCACTTTATTCCAAAATTATTCTGAAAATAAAAATGTTCTCAAGAACATGGGAGCTAAAATTTAGCATTCTAAGCATAAGGAAATGTAAATATATTAAATAAGATGGGTCGTATATATTTCATACCCTCCATTTAGTCCAGATATAGCTCCATATGACTATTTTAATTCCTCTTCTGAAATAAAATATTTATACTAATTCTATTAATTAATATCTAGGGAGGGGCGATTTCAAATATGACATCGGAAGTTTCGAGAACATGCTATTAGAAGGCTGCAATCTTGGGTAATGATATTAACGACTATTCCTTTAAGAGTTGAAATACTTTTGAATTAGAATCAAATGCTACCAAATTTTGAATTTTACATTTTTTCTAAAATATATAGAGTGATAAAATTCATTCTCAACTTTTTTCATTAATCTTTATATGCCGATTTATTCTGCAAATAGCATGATACTGTGCTTTATTTAATTAAATTAACTTTTCAACTTAATCCAGTGTGAAAAATAATTCAAAAACAATAATAATTAGATTATCGAAATTAAGCATATAAATTAATCATTAAAACTTCATATCAGTATCAAAAGTTGAACCCAATTCATCAAAAGATTGACAATCTGTCGGTCTACATATTTGCATAAATGTAAAAAAAAGTATAAAGTCCAAAGTGCACTGAATGAAATTTGGTATATGATTTTCTCACTCTAGACTTTATCAATTTTCGATATCAATGCAATTTGTGATGAATCTCTTCATTTTTAAAGCAGGCAATAAAGAAGAGCAAACAAAATGCCATTCCCATATTACTCTAAAGAAAAATTTAGAAATTTCATTTGATTTAGCATGTGACAATTTGGCGAACAGGAGTCTCGAACTCATACGCATAATAATTGCCATACACAACTGTTAGATCTCTTTTGGCAATATAAAATGTTTCATTAATTTCAGTTTATGAAATAATTTACGTAAGCCTTTAGAAGCTTACTCATGTTTTGAAATATCATAATTAACTACAAGCAATTTTAATCAATAATGAGAAGTGAGTGACCAGTTTAAAAGTTATTCTTCAAATTCTCTTTGATGATAATAATAAATCCTAAGATTAGATCCATTAAGTCTCTAATTATGTTAATAACTTTATGCTATGATTCAATAAAGGATAATGCTTTCCCTAGAATTAATTTCCATGAATTAAAGCAATATACTTGTAATATACTCCCACTTGGACTTTTGAAGTATTAGTAGGCTAAATATAGGAAATATTGCACTGTATAAGAGGGAAAATATAGAATTGATGCATAATTTACAAGATACATGTTATTATCAAATGTTAGGATATTAAGATGCAGTAATACCTAATTTCATCTTAATATTTTATTCAATAGATAATATTTTTTATCATGACTAATTAATGCGCAATTTACGTTGCTTAAAATCATCTAAATTAAGTAGCTCGCACTTATATATATTTAATTTAAAAAACTAATAAATAAAGATAATGAATTTTATTTACTTCTTACTAGAGGGTATAACCAGCTTGTTTGGGATTAAAATATTTTCCTTTATTAAATATTTTAATGCAAAAAACATTTTCGTTCAAAATATTAGAATATACAGTACTAATTTATCGTCTGAAACATTTTAAATTAAAATAAGAATAACATTTGGACCAGACGATTTTTAAAAAAATCGTTATTTTTTTTTAAATCGTATGGTATTTTCTTCATGACTGAAAGCAAATAACTCCAAACTTGTTTTTTGTTTTTACTTTTTTGTTTACAAATATTGAAACATAAGAAAAGTTTCAAGGGGCTCTTTCAAACAATTAATTAAATATTTAATTTTTCATTAATAAAAAAACCGAAAACAAACCAAATAAATAGTTCTTCCTATAATAAATTGTTGATCGCCTGCTTTTAAATTCTCCTTATAATACTCTAGGATTCGGCATATGAACAATCTGGCAGCTGTTGTTCGTATGTATTTTTATTCTTTAACAATAAAAAGAATGTGTTACAAACTGCAATAAAAAAATATATGTTGAAAAATTTATTAAAGCAACATAGTATCTTTTCTCAAAAACTTTTTTTCTAGTCAGTAATATTATAAATAATGAATTTTTTAAATAACGTATTATTAAATTTTCAATAGAAGAATCTTTTAGCAAACACACTTATTTTAAATCTAAAAAAATTTGAAACTTTTATAAAACATTTTTTTTATTATTTTTAAATTATTTCAATTGAAAATTGAAAAGTGAGAATAAAAATGAAGATATGATTCTTTGTAAATATTAGTAATTATTATTCCAAATAAAATTTTAAAAAGATATAAAAAATTTTAAAATAGCAATTTTGATATTTTTAGACCTCAATTTCGAACAAAATAAACAGCCTTAGTGAATATTAAAATAGTTGCATCAATAAAAATTGAACTTTGAGAAAAATGCAATTAAAATTTAATATATTAGTAGGCAAAAAGCTAATAATACTTACAGAGTTACTTTCCAATTTAGAAAAATGCTCAAAATACTTTTAAAACTCAAAATGCTCCCCAAATGCTTTTTTTTTCATACAACTTATTTCTACAATATCACTGACACTAGTTATGACAATCAAGATTATTCGGCTTACTTTAAACAATATTTATGGAAATTTTTTTGAATATAATGCGTTTTTATTAAATAATCATAATAGTAATACAAATTTAAATTTTAAAAAAATTTTAATGCAATCTACGATCGCAAATTTCAAGTTATCATGTGAGAACATTATTATTTTTAAGTCATTATTTATCTTAATCAATTTAAGTCATTAACCAGTTTAAACCGATTTGAAACAATCACGAGACTTCTCTATCCCCCCCCCCTCTCTCTCTATTATATATAATGATAATGTTTTTTAACTTTCATTTCCAATTTTTCTAGCTGGCAAACAAAGTTTTGGAGGTCGACCGATTTTGAGATGAAATAGCAAATATGATGTCATAGTTCTACGTCAATCTTTTAAAAACGTATTTTCTATCAAAGAAGCCTATGTAATAATAAAGCAATACTGGTAAAAACAGATCAAACTTTTAAAACACTTCTGCTTTCAAAGAAGCATACATAATAATAATAATGCAATACTGGTAAAAGAAGGTAAAAAAAACATATGCGATTAAAAGATGATGATGAAAATTGCCATTTATGCTTTATTCATGGCCTAAGCGATTTCGAGCTTCAACCCCCTCCCCTAACAAAAACAACATCATGTTCTCACATGATAATAACCAGGTTTATACATAAATCCTTCCAATTTCTTTTCGGTTTTAAATCAGTAAAATTTAGTTAGTTTTTGTTACGCTACTCAACACTTCACTCTTACTATTTTGAATATCCATAGTAAAACAGTTCGATGCAAGAGGAATATCTTCAATTTTATCCGCAATTTGGTTTTCAGAAATATTTTTACCGATCTGCTACTGATTTAAAAGATTACCTGTCTTATTAACTTGATGCCACTACCAGATTATAAATAATTATTAAATATTACCATCAAAAGATATATTTAATAATTATACACAGAAAATAAAATAGTTGTTAACAGACGAACGAATAAAAAACTACGAAACATTAAACTGCAAAATTTCAATGTATAAAAGACTATATAAAGTTAGTGTTGAAGAATCTTTTTTACGGATATTAGTTAGATAATAATAAAAATTCTAAATAAACATTGAACATAAACGAACAAGAACGAATTCAGCAGTGAAAGATGAAAAACAATCCATTTAAGAAACTGATTTATTCAAAACTATTTTAATTGATTTTAAGTATGCAAAGCTGCTTCAAAGTGAAAACGTAACTAATCACGTTCCTTTAACTATAAAATTTTGAGAATAGGAACACTTCAAAGAATTTAAAAAAAAAAAAAGAAGCATAAAACTATTTATTTATGAATTATAAAATTTGCAGTCAAGCTTCCGAACTATATGGACTGTCGAAACGACATTCTATTAAAAATAGTAACTAACTACTATCTTTCATTTATGTAAATTAATCAAGATATCTATTATACATGTAGGACTCAGGAATCACTACTATTTAGAATCACGCACATTTAATTACATTTAGGACGAACAATTACATTAACAAAAGAAATGAACATTAAATAGATTTCGTCGAAAACGTTGCAGGATTAATTCACGTGTTACGTCGCGTCTTTCGTTCAGAGACCCGTCTCGTCTCACACGTCCTGACTTTCGTTCAGACCCATCTCGTCTGCACTCCGTCTAACAAGCATCAACATCTGTTGGCCATCAGATGGCGCTCGTCATTAGGCGTTCGTCACTACATACATATGTTTTTTTTATATTTTTGATCTTATAAATTTTCTGTCATCATAAAGGATAATGCAACTGTTATATTTTATATTTCTTTTGAATTTTTTTAAATAACTCTGTTAAAATAAAAATTTGTGATTTATTTCATGGCAATTTATAACGTTTTCAAAGTTATACATGAAGGTCTGGTCTGGTCTACCTATGAGTTACTGTTTATACAAGGTTGAAAAAATGATTATTTAATTTTTATAATTGGATGATCCCTGTTTTTATTACATTCTTAAATTCTTGTGTAAACTAAAATGATCAATTAAAAACAATGCCACAGTTCCAAAAGCAATAAAAATAGCAAAATTGAGCTCTGAGACACAAAAAGAAACTGCGAGAAGTTTTATTTCAGTACTTTTACTTTTTTTCCTTAGAGATTTTTATAAATATTTCTTTAACACTTATCGATCCCTTTAAGGAAATCTTATGCATCTTTGAATGTTCTGCCATGGATATTAGGCATTTTTATCCCTTCGGTCGGAGCATGAGAAGAATCAGCCAGTTTTAGAACAAGTATTCTTGTGAGTGTGAAATTTGGATCGGGAAATAAGACAAAGTGAAATTTGGATCGGGAAATAAGAGAAAATTTTGGAATTACTTAACATGAACATATTTAAGATAAAAATTTATAAAAAAAATAATTAGGATTTAAATTAAACTAAGAAATATCATTACTAATTTTATATATATTACAATAAAAAGCTTTCTTAAGACTGGATTTAAGGTACATATTCAGAAATTAACGATTGTATAACACAGAATTGTAATAAAATAATCTATGCATTTCGAAATAGAATTTTATCTTTGAATTACAACAATAAAAATTAGATGCTTCATACGATTTAAAAAAGAAGCATCTAAGGTTTCTTTTTTTCCATCGTATCTAATTTATACTGTAATAAAAAAAGGATCCATAAGATCCGATATGAGCTAATAAGATAAAAGGTGGAAACAAAATATTTGATTAGAAATATTCCTTTGCTGTTAATATTAACAAATTTTAAAGTTACTGTCCCGAATATGATTAATTAAATTTGCTTTTCTTTCATGGCTCATAAAAGGTCAAATGAATGCAATTTAAAACATTAAAATTTTCTTTTAAAATCTCTTTATATATATATATATAACGCTAAAGTACGTAGCACAGAAATCAAGCTTATTACTAATTGTCGGATAGCAACATTCAAATATATGAATTTCATACTGCTTTGCTCATTGAGCATTTTTACAGCTATACTGAATAGAACGCTTCGCTTAGCTAATTAATGAAACTGAGAAATATTATTAGATGAGTTCCAGAATTAGTTCGTCAGGTCACCAAATAGGACATTCAATCAAAGGAAAGAAGATATAAAAGAAATCAAAAAATTCAATCAAGTGCAAAATTAGACTTAACATTGCCAGATAAGTCATCATGGAAAGACTTAACATGTAATGTAATGTTCTCGCCAAGCACGTCAAAATCATGCCAATCATTCAAAACTCTCTAAAATTCTGCAATCCTGATGTAATCCAGAAATACTAACAAATGACTTTTAAAGTAACAATGAAAAATTGTCAAGATTATATTTAGCAATTTTTCTTCAATTTTGACGCCCTTATATTAATTTGAAGTATAGCCTTAATCGCTTTGATTTGTCTACGGAAATTGATACTCATATCATCTTTCAAAACAATTATCATATAAAAATGCTTTTTATATTATCTTAAGATTAAACAAAATTACCTTTTTATGATATAAATTTCATTTTCGTACAATTTTTCATGTAACTTTAAATAATATTTTTAATTCTATTTGATGCACCATCTGAAACAATACTTTTAAATGCTATGATGGAATTTAAATTTTCCATTAAAACAATTCAAGCACGTGATTTTGTCAATTATTAAATCTGTAGTAAGACTTTCATTTCATAATATATACACTTTATAATTTGCAGTAAGCTATTTTAATTTAATTCACGTGTTTTATCGTATCAAATGACAAAGTGAAATGTTTTTTTAAAGAAATGCATTCCAATTTAATAATTTAACAGCTTAAAACTCAGTAATTTCTGAGAACAAACTGGCCATCAAAGGCAGCTAGTTTAGAATATAATTAAAAAGTTTATTATTAGAAGGAAAAAAATATACGTAGTTGATGTTTTTTTAAAATTAGATAACTAACAAAATACAAACAAAAAAATGAACAAATGGAATAATATCGAACACGGCGAGATACCCAAACAATATATATACAACCGTCATAGTATTATTTCTACAAGGAATATTTTTATTTAATTTTACTAAATCCGAAAATTTCGAATCCGCGAAAAGCAAACAAAATGAGGTAATATTATGCAAACATAAAATTACCCCAGTTGCAAAGTCGTCTGGTACAAGCAAACGATTTTTCCAGAATATTAGCTCTTTTCAAAGTTAATTTCTTCTCAACTCTGCGAGGAATTAAACCGCGGCAGTCAAATCTAGGTTCCATCAGGTGAAATGAGAATGGAACAATCTGTTGTCTCATCTGTCAGTCGCCGCGCCAGAGCGCATTTTAAAACGTCACCCCACCGAGAGTCATTTTGAAATTCGCAAATAGCCACAGAGTTCCATGAACTTCGGGAATTAGATTTGTTGCCGGAGAATTTCTACCTTTTTAGCATTGAACTAGGAAATGCCCTCGGAATTATTTAGTCTTTTTCCAATTAATTTTGGTTTTTAAAATGGTAAATATGTACATTTGTTTTGACCTTCCTTGGATTTAATTAGACGATTAAAGGTCGTTTGATTTTGGAGTAATATCTAGTTATTGTTTAGTCAAGAGAATAAAGGCTTATTGTTTTTTACACTGTTTCTTGACATGTTGTCTTGGTCTGCCACGTTTTCGCAGGTTGTTGTTTCGAAATGTATAATTACGAAAAATAGTTATTGAATTGCATAATTTTTAGTTATTGAATTGTATGGCAACTGCAAATATTTCATTAGAATAATGATATTAAATTACGAATAATATGGCTAAATAACAATATAATTATGAATAATACAGGCTAAATAACAATTATGAAAAATAGTTTAAATAGTTTTTAGTTATTGAATTCTATGGCAGCAGTAAATATTTCATTAGAATAATGATATTAAATTAAGAATAATATGGCT
>JAPMOR010054712.1:743425-753648 GCA_026543865.1 Argiope aurantia | reverse complement strand
AATTGTGAAAAATGGTTTAAGTAATTCTTAGTTATTGAATTGCATGGCAGCTATAAATATTTCATTAGAATAATGATATTAAATTAAGAATAAAATGGCTAAATAACAGTATAATTATGAATAATACAGGTTAAATAACAATTATGAAAAATAGTTTAAATAGTTTTTAGTTATTGAATTCTTTGGCAGCTGTAAATATTTCATTAGAATGATGATATGAAATTAAAAATAATGCAAGCTAAATAACTTTACAGAGGGTTTTTAATCGAAATATATTTTTTTCGAATGTTGTAAAAACGCAAAATCTAATGCTCTTAAGATATCAAAATTCGGTGCCATGTATAACAGCACATAAGAAATATGATACAAAATAGAACAAAAGAATTTAAGATAAATTCAAAGAGTAAATTAAAATTAATTATAAAAATTGCAATTTTTTTAAAATAAGCTTAAAGATTATATTACTGCGCCAGCTGCATTTAAATAAACTAAAATTTAAGTGAGTGTGATACTAATTTGGATATAGTAAATAACAGAAGCATAATAAAGCAAACCCAAGGATGTGTTTTAAAATTTAAATTCATTCTGATGATTAAAAAAATTTCTCGATAGATAAGAAAAACAAAATAATTCTTAAAAAATAGTTATTAGTTATTAATTAAAAAACAATTTTAAATTCTTCCATTGCAAAACAACCGCCACTTTAAAAATAGAAGTTTTAATTGAACTACAATTCCCTCTGATAATCAAAATAATTTCAAGATGGATAAGAAAAAAAGAAATTCTTCATAAAAGTAATTATTATTTATTAACTAAAAAGAACTTTAAATTTTTGTATTGCGAAACAACCATGGATTTCAAAAAAAAAAAAAGATTTTTTAATTAAAGTACAATTTTACTAGAATTTCTTTGCATTTTTTAAATTATCGTTTGCATTCTTATAGGAAAAAATATTTTTTTTTTTTTTTTAGAGTTGAGATGTAAAAGATGAAACATTATTCCAGTGTGCGATAAAAAGAATGCAATATTTTTAAGGTATAAAACTGATAAAATAAAATGTTCTAACTCGGAGATTTAATTTCAAAATTTTAACATGATAACGTATATTAACTAGCAAATTATCTGCAAATTATTTGGCACGTCTTACATGATTAAATAGTGATACGAAACCGATCTTTAAATCTAGAGTTAAGAAATTCAACAAGTAATTACTTTTAGGGTAACAGCCTCTCATTCAGAGAAGATATCTCAAAACATTTATTTGTTTCTTTTAATTAAAAATTAATTAATTTTATTCCATGAATAACTTTGAATTGCATTATTTCATTAAAACTATTTTTTACATAATTTTGAAATTAAAATATTTTTTTTTGTAATATGAACATTACTCACCGTGTAATTCTTTATATTATTTTTATAAATTTTTCAAAGTATTTTTAGATATTTTACTGCCTCTAATTGATTTAAAATAAATTAAAATTTAGGTGTGCGTTATAATGTTGCCCAATTTCCACTCCTTTACATATTGCAAACAACTAAAGAAAAAGAAAAACAAATTCAAGGAAATGATTTAAAATTTAAATTTACGCTGATGATTAAAAACATTTCCAGGTGGATAAAAAAAACGAAATCATTCATAAAAAACAATTATTATTTATTAACTACAAAACGATTTTAATTTTAGCTTTGCAAAACAACCGCCATTTAAAAAAAGTTTCTTTAATTGAAATAAAATTTCTCCAGAATTCATTCGCATTTTTTAAATAATCATTTTTATTCCAACAGGAAAAAAATACTTTCTATTTTTTTAGAGTTGAAATGTAAAAGATGAAAAATTATTATCATGTGCAATAAAAAAATATTTTTAAAACATAAATTTGACAAAATAAAATGTTCTAACTCACGGATTGAATTACAGAATCTTGACATGATAACGTATATAAACTAACAAACTATCTGCGAATTATTTGATACAACTAATATGATTAAACTCAGATGCCAAACCGATCTTTAAATCTAGAGTCATCAAATTCCATGAGTAATTACTTTTAGGGTAATAGGTACTCACTCAGAAAAGATATCTCAAAATTTTTATTTGTTTTTTATTAAGAATAATTAAAAATTTTCTATCAATAACTTCGAATCATATTATTCCATAAAAACTATTTTTTACATCATTTTGAAATGAAAATAATTGGTTTTTCAGTAATATCAACATTATTCACCGTATAATTCTTTATTTTATTGTTGTGAATTTTTCAAACTATTTTGAAATGTAGTTCGTAATAATTTTTGTCCTTAGAGCTATTGTATTTACACTCATGCATATGCATGAAACAATATTAAATAATTTTTTTTACGTGCATTACTATAATTTTACTATGATAATTGTTATTACTATAATTAAGATTTAACTAGTATTCTAGATCTCCTAATCAGTAAGCTCATAAACTACCAGAATCACGTTGTGAATCTTTTTTAGTCGCTACGTAATCCCAGTTCAGTCCCCTTATATTTCTGCTAGAAATAAAAAATTATGAATACATTCATTACTAAAATTATTTCAAATTGCTTGACCTACTACAATTAATTTTTCATTAATTACTAAAAATTTAATCATCCATTTTTAAGATAAAGATTTTTCTTTGGAATAAGAATGATATATAAGTAAATGTCAGAAAGCAAAAATATATAATTTTTAATTTTTTAAAAATAAAAATTATTTACATTAATTTGAAATCAATCATTTAAACTTTCCTCTTGTGGGCTGATGGGCTTTTAAGATGTTTATTTCACTATCAGATTCGCCAACTTTTGTAGCTAAGATTTTTAACTCATGATCCATTTCGCCAATTTTCATCGCCAAGGTGTTTACCTTACACGTTTCATGGTTATTAAATCCATCAATATTTCCGGTGAACATAGTTCCCAAAATAGTTTCATTTTTTTCATCGTCGGAACATTTCACATATTTTCAACTGGAATCTGACTCTTTTTTTTCCAGAAGCGTGTTGGCTGGAACTTCTTGTAAATGTTTCTTCAACACTTCATATTTCCCTAAGATTTTCGTTGTTGATGATTTCATTTTTTAATCGAAATTGCTCGATTTAAAATCTTTTTTATACTAATCCCCTTCCCCTCTTCCAAATGAGTGTTGTCTAACGTTTCTGCCGAGGAAAAGACGTAAACAGTCCGAACATGAGAGCTGTTACAAATTGATGATTCAACCTAATTCTGCGTACACATCAGCGTTTCAAATATGTAGATTTTTTTTTAAAAAAATAGTCTAACATAGGTAAATAAATCCTAAATATTATTACATTACAATGTTTCCGATTATAGAATCGAATTTTTCTTTAATGCTTTCTGTATTTAAATTTATAATTCAAAAGAACTGTTAGTTTAAAATACAAAATCATTGGGAGTGGTTTTCCTAAAGCTTTCTCGCATACTTTTTAATAAAAGTGCAATTCCTTTCCCGCAGTATAAAAAATGTGAATCGTCAGTAATGGCCACGGATGCTTTACATGGCATTAGAGAACGATAGTTACGAAATACACATCTTTGGTTTTACTGAATCTATCATATGATCTTCGGCAAATATTTTTTGCTGACTAATCCCTGGTATGTGTTTATTAGAAAGGTACCCAAAATCGAATTTATATTTTGGATTTCTTTTTTCCCGGTCGATTAAGACCAAAATTTGACATAGAACTGTAACTAAATATGACAGAAATGCACAAATGTGGTGCAATGTCTATATACCAAATTTCATACATTTAGCTGAAACCGATTTTTTTTAGATGGGCCTACATAATTCCAAAAATCGAATTTTTTTAAGAAATGTGAAACGAGTGAAATTTGAAAAGCCCCAATACCTTTTGCAAATCATCTCTATTAATAATAAAGAAGAATGTGTATGTGTGCATGTTTGTATCTTTGTGAATGTGTATCTATCTGTATATGTATCTGTTAGCACTCCAAAATGTAAGACGTTTGACCTAGAGCTACCAAATTTGGTACAAACCTACTTGGGAAAGAGGGAATATGCATCTAATAATTTATTTTTTGATATCTTAATTAAAATTTTAACTGAATAAAAATAAGTGATATGTTAGCATTTTTCCCACTATAATTTCTGAAAATATTATTACACAAAAATAATTTTGAATACCATTTTAAAATTTAAAAAAAATTAAATAATATATTTTATTATAGCGATGCGATAACTGATTTTATTGTTTCATCAAATATTTAATCGTATCATGTGATTTTCTTCCGTTGCTGACAGTTAAAAAATCCTGCTTCTAATTATTTTCGCAATTTGCATGAAAAATGATAAATTGTACTACAATAACTTTAACGTTTTTAATTGCACTACTATGTCATAAGACTTGACTCTATTAGGAATGTTCAGTTGTATAATAGATAAAGCAAGCATAAAGCATTTGAAAAAATACGGTTCAAATATCATCGTGATTTGATGCTTAAAATTATTTTTAGAGCTAATCATGCACATTAATTTTAAGAAATTAAAAATAATTTCTTAAAATTAATTAATTATTGGGTAAAAATGTATTAAATAATTAATTATTTGGTAAAAATTAATTATTAATTATTTAATTATTGAGTACAAATAAAATTAATTATTTGGTAAAATTAGTTATTGGGTAATATTGGGTTGTAAAATTAATTAATTATTGGTTAATTAAAAATTAAACATGCCCAATACTCCTAGCTAAGCAACTAGTCATCAAAGGTGGATAGTAAATAATACAGGGTGTCCCACAAGATATGCAGCGTCTAATATTTAAAAATTCGGATAGAAACGTCAAAAGGGGTATTTTGAATATATAACGTTTGGGATTCCCGAATATAGCGTCATACTCTATTTATACTGTTTACAAATGCATCAAAATACTCGTTCTTGTAGTGTTCTATCCGATTCTGTAAATATTAGACGCTGCATATCTTGTGGGACACCCAGTATATATCTGAAGTATTATTGTACGATGATTATTAATTGAGTTAACGGTCTTCTGTCCGTTAATCTTTCCTGGCGCCCATTTCTAAAAAGTATGTGCCACTTTCCCAAATTCAGAAATACCAGATTCGAAAACCACAACTTTATTCTAATTTATTTTTCGGTTTTATGCGCTCATATTTAATTGGTTTCATTTTTGTAAAAGAGAATTTTGTAGTCGATTTTTCACTTGCTTGCTGATTTTTTAAAGTTTTGAAATTTCTTACACTTGAGTGTTCTCGACGATAGAGCATTATTTTTATATTTTTAGATTAGAGCTTAGTTATTAGTTAAACAATTAAGAAGATTAAATTTTAATTCCATACTTAAGAAGCCACTTCATAAGGAATTTTAAATTACTTTGATTTCCAGATACCATAATATTTATTATAATGTATTATAATTTAAGAACAAAAAAATT
The DNA here is from genome assembly GCA_026543865.1 of Argiope aurantia. Lineage (NCBI taxonomy): Eukaryota > Metazoa > Arthropoda > Arachnida > Araneae > Araneidae > Argiope > Argiope aurantia. The sequence goes on along the minus strand of JAPMOR010054712.1, from coordinate 748,204 downwards.
GAAGAATTAAAATAAATTACTTCTTTACGCGAATAAAAGTACTTTTAACTGCTTTGATTAAATTTTTTTATCTAGATTTTTTTTTCTCCACAGGGCAGTTCCTCCCAAGAGGTAGTTTTCAAACTTTAAGAGTTGGTCCTGCATATTGAAACGGATCATTTTTATATAAGAACATTCGATCACAAACGCGAAAGGTAACTGGCAAAGGAAGCTCTTTAGAATGTTCCGTAATAAATTTGTAAAAGAAAAAAAATGCAGATAAAATACGCAAGATATATTTCATAAAATGGAAATTTACATTATCGCAGTAACACTATTGAATGAATAATATAATATGAATCTTGTATCTCTTCAGATGACAATATCTTTGAACGCCTACTTTAAGAACTCAAAAAAATTATTTTTCATATTGTTTCCAATTTGCCATTGTATATTTTATGTTACCTGCGATTTGTAATGCTATTGTTTTGTAATGAATTTGTATTCGATTGAACTTATGTTATATGCTTTATCTATCGAGGTCTTTTTTTTTCTTCTAATTTAACTCATTGATAAATGGCTTCAAGTAGTATAGTCCTTTGACTCGGTGCTCTATTGCTTGTTATAAATTTTGATTCGGTTCTTTATCGTAAATAAAAATGAAAATAACTTTTTTAAATAAATGTTTTTATCAATACATTAAAAGAAAAATAATATTTTTAAAATCAAAACTCTGGAAGTCAGAACAAAAACTGTAAAAGCTTGAAAGCCTTTAAGTAAATTGAAATCAGAATCGTATTTATAATTTATTTTTAATTTTTTTGCTTCTTAGAATATTTATTCGGGCTCTCAAACTTTTTATTCATTTTATTATTATTATTCAATCATTCTGATACAAATTTTTTCTTTTAAAGCACTGATTAAAAAATGTTTATTGAAAAGAGTTCTTACATTCATTATTATGTACTTCTTTACTTTTTATATGATATTCATTGCAGTTTTAAAACGGCTTATAAATAACTAAACCTTATCCAGGAACCGAGTAAGGTTTCTAGAGTTCTCCTTATGTCGTAACCAAATCTTCAAGCCAAATCAAATGGCTTTTTCTTTTACATTAGTATTCTAAAAGGTTTTGGAAAATTTCAACAAAATAAATAACCTGCTATTAATATTTTAGATTTCTGAGGGAAAATATTTTAATTTGTATTTAATCTATATATTTAATATTATGCTTGAATATTAAATATTCGAATTCGCATTAGTAACAAACTTATTCCAAAAATATTATTTTATCTCTTATCTTATTAATGCTTAACTTCTTATCTTAAATATATTTATTAAAAGCATGATGTAAAATTGAAAGCCTAGAACATGAATTTCAGATAAGGCACATTGTAAGTAAATTGAAATTTTAATCTCATTTTAATTAATCACAATTAATTTTAATTAACCTTTATAATATACTTTAAATAAATGTTTGAAATTTCTTTCTTATACTTTTATTGAGTCTTAATTTCTATATAGTATTAGTACACGGGCTTGAAGACTTTATCATTTACTATTAATTAGTCTTCATTATTTTTCATAATTTAGGATTATAAATATTATGGAAAATAAAGATTAATATTTCATGAATTGAATTCCAGATGGCGCCACTTCTACTAAATCAATCTTCGAATCAATTAATGGACAATTAAAAGTTTTTTTTTTTTTTTTTTTTTTTTTTTTTTATCATTGGTATTCATAATTTTTTTAAAATTTTAGAGTTGAAGAATATGAGGAAAGGAGTGAAAAATCAATTGCAAAATTCCAACATTAACAACATAAAGCTTTAAAAGTTAAGTAAAAATTTTCTAAAAAAATCTATGATTATTGTATATCTAGTCAACTCTTAAAGTTCTTAAACGACCTTTTATATCATCTTTTACACTGTTCTAAGTAAATAACTGACTCTAAGTATCCACTATCAATAAAATTGGGTTTCAAAAAATCAAATTTTTGTATAAAAATGAAATAGTTTTTTATAGAAAATTTTCAATTCCTTAAACTGTAGTGTATAATATATTATTTCTGACATAAAATGAATGAATACTTTTTACCTAATATTTGATTTCATCATATGCTACCATTTTTCAATTTTGGAAAAATTTTGCTCTCTCATTGAATGGTTTCAAAACTCATTGAAATTGATTATTCGGAAAAGATCTCATTAAAAAAAAAGGAATTTTCTTAGAAAAAATTATTTAGAAAAGAAAGCAGGAATGTTAAGTAGAGAATGGATAAATTTCAAATTTCCTCAAGGAAGCACATCAGATTTTTAAAATAAATTATTCACTGTTATTTTAAAGATATGAAAAAAAGAATGATGAGTTTAAAATTTTACTTTTATTTGCAATATTATATATAATGTAAATCTTTTTATTTAAAATGACAAATGATTTAACTCTTGACATTTCAATTTTATGATTGTAAAATAATAATTAACTATTTTTTAAATGAATTTTTTTTAGCTTTTGTTTGAATGTGTGACTTCGTTCTTTATTTCTTCTTTCCACTTTTGTTAGACTTTTTGTTTAACTTCACTCTTTATCTTCCAGTAGAGAATGAACAATTAATTCCCTGACCAGTAGAAAGCAGAAAAGATAGCACGTGTACAAATAAATGTATATACAAAATAAATTTTTTATTTGCTCAAGAGGATGGAATCTAAAATTTATAATAAAAAATATAAATTTACAGTTTGTGTGAACAGGAGATGTACTATATTATTGCACCCTGACTGATCCAATTACTACTCATTCCATTTTGTCAATCTGCTTGAAATATTCAATTTGCAGTAGCCTTTAAATTAGTTATAAATTTACTTTCTTCTATATGTTTAAATTAGAAAAAGCATTAAAAAGGATTTTAAAAAACCGATCTTATGATTCTAGCAAATGGTCACATTCCAGATCTCTCTGGTTCAGATAAAAACATTTTTAGAATTATATCTATCCCTCTATTAATAAATGAATTAAAAAATAATGAGTGAAAGACAAAAGCTAATTAAATGAAAATTGTTATGAGGTTTAACAAACATAAACCATATATATCTGAAAAAAATTTCGGGCCATGATAAATATGATAAGTTTATAAAAAATCGAGCTACATGGATAAACCCATTTTTGTTATTTATATCAACATTGTAAATCCATTATTAAATATTATATACTCTTTCCTTCAACGAATCCTTCAATTCAATGAATTTTTCCAACTTTTTATAGAAAATCATATAAGCGGTGTTAAAATTAAAATACTAAATTCAATCACTATCCTCAATACTTTTAAGCCTTATTATATTCAAAAACAGACTGAACCATAGATATAATCACAAAAATGTATTTTTCTGGCCCTGAGGAGTCTCAAACTTAGAAATTCGTTGAAATCTTGGAAGTATTTTTTTTAACAATTATGCAACTTTCTAATTTTATACTTAGTGTAAAGCAAAATAAGAAAGGAAATATACATCAAAGTGATATTCGGTAACAGAGAAGCTAAATCTATTAGATTGTTGGAAGCAATGCCATTTCCTAAAATATAATTTATGTTATATTTGTTGTTTGCAACAAGATATAAAAAATGTACATTGTTCTAGATGGACATTGTTGAAAATTTAGTGTTTCTAAGGCAAAAATAGAAAACTAATCAGATTGTAAAAATACATTTGATGAAAGTGCAACCTAATCTTAAACCTATAAATAAAAACTCGTTTGGCGTAATATATTGGCCCTTAAATTGAGAAAATGGAAACGAAATTACTGGAAATACTTATGCTGATCATGTGGCTCTAGTTTGCAGTTAGAAATCATTTTTTTCATACTGGAACATCGTTTACTTTTGGCCAACTATTTAGATAACCTTTTGGAAAAGAATAGCAAAAAAGGAAAAAAAATCTGCAAAATTTCAAGCTAAAATCTCAGAAAAAACATCAACCGCCATTCCAGCAGAAGATCAAAGAGGAAACTTTACAGCTACAATTGAAGCAGATCATCCAATAGATTACAGATCAATACCCATCGAAAAACTCATGGACAGGGAAATAACAGAATTAACCAATTCATTCTGGAGAAATTGGAATTAAAAAAACCTTGGAAGCAATACAAAAAGAAGAGAAATTATATCAACTGGGAATACACCGAAATTCAGAGAACTGCCTCGTCAAACTCTAAATTATTCAGTATTGAACCAAGCAAGAAGACTCCAAATTTTAAAAACAAGGAACTCTCCAAACAAAATAAAAACAATGGAAAAAGCATAAAAGGAAAAGAAAATAGGAAAAAAAAAGAAAAAACCTACAAAGCAAAAAGAATTTTTTTAAAAAAGTTCATGAAACCTATGCCTATCTAAATTCAAAATATTAAGTGAGTCAAAATCAGATTCCTCATCTCGCATAAAATCTAGGCAAAATAAAAAAACGCAGAAAATGGACCGAAATCAATTAGTAGCAACAGTTCAGAAGAAATCTCAAGCCATCCTAACTTGTTACCAGAGCGATGTGTTCAGCCAAAAAATTAAAAAAAAATAATTATTATGATAGCATAATATCTATTTTTAATATCTATTTTGTATATAATTGCATTTTTTATCTTTCTAAATTTTTAAAAAGATTTTTCTTTTATCTGTTATATTTTTTACTGTGATACATTTTGACTGTGATATTTATAAGCTTATCTGTGATAATTTTTAGACTGTGATATTTATAAGCTTATCTGTGATAACTTTTAGACTGTGATATTTATAAGCTTATCTGTGATATTTTTT
>JAPMOR010054712.1:692953-718732 GCA_026543865.1 Argiope aurantia | reverse complement strand
TATATATATATATATATATATATATATATATATATATATATATATAAGCATATCTGAGATATTTTGTCTGTGATGAAAAGCATATCTGTGATATTTATTTATGAGATTTTTTTCTGTGATATTTTTTATTTTTTCTGTGTTATATAGAAGCATTTTTGTGATATGTATATAATTTTTTTTGTTTTATAAAAAATGATTGTGATGTAAAATATTTAATTGTAAACAATTATATTAAAAGATATTTAAAACTGAAAAAAGAATTACAAAAAAATTAAAATAAAAAATCTTAGTATAAAAAAATTTTAAAACTTGAAATATTTATAAAATGATTTGACGTATGTTTTTAAAGTATTCATTGTATTTTTGGTATGTAATAAATACATACAAAAATTATGAGCTTCTCAATTATTTATAGTTTATCAATTATTTCATTTATATTGTGTTTGAAAAAGGTATATACTTTATGCTGCAATAAACTAATCAAATAAATTATATTGACACTTAGATCAGCAGCATTAAAAAAATGTTTTTCGCTCAAATTAAGATTGATAACTACAATTTTTCAAAATTCATTCTTGCAAATACATTTTTTACAGATGGATTATGTCACAATCGAGTTTGGGAGAAGTGTATTTTTACATGTAGCTTAGAATTAATACAAATCTATGAAGTAGTTTTACCATTATGTAATATACACCAGACGTCTAGATAGTTCATCGGATATATTGATTCTTTTTTCAATTTCAGTTAGAGTATTATTTATAAATTTTGATGTTCATAATTTCAAACAACAGAGTGGTTTTTAACCATGAATTTGTCATTTTTATTAATGTCATATCATATTATCTTTTACATGTTCCTTTAATATCTAACTAACGGAGATGAGACATATAGCATCACAGCATCAATAAAAATACTTTTTAGTTGAATCAATCTCTAATGATATATTAAATTGGCTTTAATGCACCCTAATTACATTATTACTGAAGTAAATTGCGAAAATAAACACAGAATTATTTCTTGTCCCCTAAAACAACAAGTTGGTTCGCAGGAAATATTGATTATATTTGAGTTTATATTTAGCATCTAGATATAATTTCATGTCTATGATTTCGCCAAATTCTCTGTCATCAATACCATACCTTTTTAACCGTCATACTAAGTTTTATTTATTGTCTACTTGAAGCTTTCTAATTCGGATAGCCCCTTAAAATTATAGCGATATTAAAAATGTCTGGCTTATTTATTTATACAATAAATAAGCCAGACATTATATTAATAAGTTATTATATTATGAAATAATATTACACAATATTATAATTTAACATTTTTATTTGTCTTATAAATTATACGGTTACATAATCAAACCTTTTTAAGCTTTCAAAAATGGCAGAAAATCACACGATTAAATACTTGATGAAACAATGGAAGCGGTTTCAGGGAACGTTGTTATCGTCAAATTTGACGAATCGTCACGTTTCATACCTTCCTCAATCTGAAAAACAGGTTTTTCGAGTTATATCAGTCTCTTCGCCTAGCTGCAAAAATGGTAACTCAAAAATGAATTGGGTTCGACCGATGAAATGTATGATTTTTACCAAATTTATAGATTTTTCTGACAAATTTTGCATAAAATCCATTTACATCAATTTTTTTTGAGTGAAAACAAATTCAATAACTTCAAAAACCGATGAGCTATATCAGTAATATTTGGAAAGCATTTTCTGTATCTAATGTATAATATTAAGTAAAAATTCAAATTTTGAAGCAAATCCGAGAATGGCCTGTTAGTCTGTCCACCTGTGCATTCGCAACGCAATAACCAAAAAACAGTAACAACTTAAATAAATGAAATTTTAGAGGGACGAGACTCTTTGCAACTTCATTATGAGGTAGGTGAATATAATAGACGAGTTTCAGGAACAGTTATTTAATTATTTTCTCAGTTCCACATTTCACAAGACAAACACGAACACGAAAAAAATTACCCCCATAAAGGATCATTAAAAATATACCTTGAAGTTAATAAGGCAGCGCCATCTGTTGTATCAAAAGAGAAGGTAGTATATTTTTGTGACCGCTACAAAAATTTATTTCTGATTTCGTGAAAAAAAGTTGTATATCTGAATCAACTTTTAGTTTCAGTCGTTTGATTAAAAGGCCTCTGAAATGAATAATCGGTTTTGTTTATTATTCAATGAAACATAAAACGCTCATAAGGGGGAATCTGAAAGTGAAAATCTTAACATCGATGGCATTCATGAACTTGCACAAATGAGGAGTGGTAATAACATTTTTATTAGAGAATGTGAGTGAGCATTTCTAATGAACAATCCTGTTAGCGGGTCCCCCCCCCTTCCTCCATTGCACTCATTGTATTGATATATAAAGAAGATCTCGATTAATACACTGTTCCTCTCTTCTATTTATTATATGTGAAGATATGCTATGCTTACAAAAGGCATCATTTTACGTATCATGCCACCCACCGGGGGGGGGACACCTCGAAATGAGGATAAGATGCTTCCGGCATGGTGGCTGGATCTCGCCACCCTGAAGGGTACACTAATAGGTGGGAGATCTGACTCCTCCCATCTATGATAGGACGTACTTCCTTTGGGGAGGGTTGTACCGTGGCCGGTGATGGCCCTTAGGACCCAACTACAGTTCCCGCCAATGTTGCTGTTGCAGCGGTCCGGTCATTCAGTTTTTATGGTTTAAATCCGTGTGAATTCGTGGCGGGTCGGAGAGTCAGATGGCTGACTTTTACATATCACGCCATCCAATTTTGATATGAGATTTGATAGCTTTCTGCGTATCGTGTATTTCAGTTGTCATTTTATTGTGAAATCTTTCTTTTACAAATTTTAAAAATCCGAGGTTTTTATTTTTTTTTAAATTCACACGAAAGTAAATGTAATTAGTATCCCTGAAACCAATTGTTTTCCACTCAACTTGCAACAACTTCTCGCAGTCCCTTCAAGAAAACACCTGTTGATTTTACGTTTTGTAATCCCAAAAGGTGCATGCCCGTTCCGAAACAAACATTATAAAAACATCAGATTTTTTTTCTTTATTATTATTTTTCTGAGGATAAAGGCTAAACAGTTTGTGTAATTAAACTAAACAAACCTCACAATTAATGACGGTTCCGGTTATTTTTCTAACAGACCAACCTCGTCTCCCTGGGTTCCTTTGACGGTCAGGAAACGACAATGAGGCTTTTTTTTTTCTTTTGTCACGATACAATGTAATTAGCTGTCGCATCATCTTTGCGCTTTCATAAAGTTTACTTTTTAAAGTTCTTTGCAAAAGAGAATTGGACGTAATTACGATTATTTGACTTTAGATTTTTTAAAAATAAATATGCTTTAGGTGTAAATTCTTTTTTTCCCCGTTCTACTTAAAGTGGATAATTTGTCTCGCATTCGACGTTGCCATAGGCTATGTCCTGCTTAACACTAAACCTTAATGGCTGGTGATGTAGGACATTAAATTCACTACAGAATATTACTTAATATAATATAAATTATTTCCGTATTATAAAGTATATATTCCGTATTATTATTTATTGAAATTTCGTTAAAAATAAAAATTAGGCAATATTTAAAATATATTCTTTAAATTTTATTAAATATTTTATTAAGCACATAAATTATATAAAAGTTATTTAAAAAATTCGTTTCGAATTTTATTAAATATGTAAAGCATATAAAATTAATAAAAAATACATTATAAAATGTTATTGTAATTATAAATTATATGATATTTAAACGTAAAGCCGGTTTAAAATTTTCTAGAATAAGAAATAATTTTGGTTTGCGTTATATCTAGTACTTAAATCACTATATGCTTGTAATTCTTCAACTGAGGATATTTTTAAATCTTACAGGAAATTTTATTAAGAATGTAAATTATATAATGTTTAAATTGTACTTTTTAAATTAAAAAAATCATTTCATACATAAATTATGAAATTTTTTTAACTTCATTTTGAAACATGTAACCCTAAAAATTTTTAAATCCCTTCCCCATTCTGTTTAATGTACTATGCACTTCACAAATTTCTTTTTTGTATGCCTTTATACATACTATTGTACCACAAACGTAGAATAATTAGAATCGGAGATACTTGAAAAATTTTGCACCATTTCTTGATTTTTAAGTTAAACAAAATTATTAACAAAATATTATAGTATAACAAAATTTTAAAAGTTTTATTGAAAACATTGATTGCATCCTACTCAACTTATTAACTCTTCCTTTCTTGGTCATGAACAGCGAAAAAAAACAAAAAACGGTGAAATATTAGCAGTAACAGGGAAAATTATTTAGGCTACACTTCAGCAATGGTAATATTGTTATAAAATACACTTGAAATATTTTTAAGAATTAATTAAAAACAGAAAAAAATTATTCCGTAAACAAAACTGGTGTAGTTGAAAGAATAATTTTTCAAAATTAAAAAAAGGATTTAGAAAGATATTTTTTCTATATTTTCTAGAATTAATGAAGAGAAACACTAAAACTTCGCTTAATATTTTTAATTAAATTGTAATTAAAATTAAAAAAATCGCTTCATGTTGTACATTCGCACTTTCTAAAGTACGTATGTGCAAAGAATGGTAGTTATAAATTAAACGAAGTGGCCTTTTGAGGACCAACACACACAAACATATACACCCGTTCATCTTTATTTTTAGCAGAGATATAAATTAAGTAATGTTTAAATTTAAAGCAGATTCACTTTGAATTTGACTTGGGTTTATTTAGTAATTTCACGGAAATTATGACTTACTTTTAACAGTCACCTTTTAGCCAATGTTGTAATGGAAAAGTATAATTCAAAGCTATAAGGGTAAAAGTTAAATACTCTAGTTGTTTGAAATATCGGGGTGCAGAAGTTTGAGACTTCCAATTGACATAAATTCCGAAATAAACATATGAAGAATCAATATTGAGAAAATTGTTATATGCTTGATATTTAAGAAATACGAGTAAGAGTATTAATAAGAATATGAACATTAAATGATTTGGGTTAGAAAGATGGACATGGCAGTTTGCAATTGTACGAGAACTGTTTGAGTTTGGGTCTTGCTATTATGAATGGTGATGAATGGAACGGGAACCACTCATGAAACTCCTACTGAACACCAGCATGACATTAAATTCGTATCCATTCATATTAAATTCGTATTTCTCAGGCATTGTTTTTACACTAGCAATAAATCTAACAATTGCACATGTGAAGAAACAATATAGCATGGACGTGAAGTTATCTCTATTCAACAACAACAAAAAAAGAATTATGTAAACTATACGTTTTATTCGCTTTGCGACTGACAGACAGCGAGTTACTTGGCCTACGAAAATTGAGTTTTGTTTTGACGGTATTGTTTGAAATATTCATTGGTAATTATTATTGCGTCGTAGTAAGTATATATATTACCCTTGACGGTGAAAAGGTGACAAAAGGATTAGACGCTTTATTTGATACAAAATCAACAGCAAATAAATTTAAAATAATATTATCTGTTAATTCTACTTTTAGATACACCGTTTGGGGCAATATTAATGAACAGCTTTCCGGCTTGCTTTTTTCAAAAAACAGAAATTTGTCTCCTCTCAGCTAGAAATCGACTGAATTATCGAATGTCTAAACAAACACGTGTTAACACTTCATTGTTTTTTAATAGTAATGGGCATCCAACGATATCAGATTAAAAAATGCAAAGAAAGACCGACCGAGAATCTGTCAATTTGGAAAGAAAAGATGATCGTGAAGCTGCTATGTTGGCGGCAAAACCTGAAAAACTCAATCTATATTTAGATATTCAAAACATAAGTAAAAATGTTCTCACTATGGAGCTTTGAGTTTTCATTTGGAAGTATGCTGATCAACAAATGTATGCTCTCATCATGGGAAGATTACGTTTAAAGCATTGAATAAATGACCAGTGAAGTTTAGAAATTTGCTAACTGGAATTGACGAAGCGTCGCGTACAGTATCGGAACAACATTCGGCGTTGGCCAGAGAAAACCAGCAGGGGGGCAGAAGCCCCCTAATCTTTAATAAGAAAATAAGTTATAAGTTTAAAAATAACTTATCTGATAAAGTTTATACTAGCAGTGGTGAAGAAATAGGGGATAAGAGGGTAAAGATGTCAAGAAAAACATATTTTGTGAGAGAGATACCAAGACGGAATATTTTTTTTTATTTATTTCAGTCTCAAAAAGAGGAGACAACAAAAAAGTCCTATTATACCAATTGCTGCAGTTACAATCCCATTACTCCAATCAATTCGATACAATACGAGCTTGTTTTGCGAAGGAGATTTAAACTTAATATCAATATAGTAAAGCACAAGTTCTTCCCCATATATAAAAGACACAAAACTTCCTAGAAAGGAAGTAAAGGCACGGTCAATTGTGGTACTTTATTCTACGCTTCGCCACTGGATTCGGTGCAACAAATTTATGCAGCTAAGAGAAACTGAAGTAATGCCCAGTTGTTGTAATGTCCGTTATTATACAGTATAGCATCTGTATCACAATGTGTGCAAAGAAAATACAAGTTCCAATCACAGTACAGGCATTCCTACGGAGAGCGTAAATGCAATACTTAATTTTTGCTACGCCACTGGATTCTAGGAAAAGCTATCTGAACTTTTTGCTTAAACTGACCAAAAAATGTCTTGGTTAATGATGCTTGGATGATTAAAAGCGGTAATATTGCCAAAGGGAAAAAAAAAGAAATGTTAACACACCTACTATTTTTATTTTCTCAGTTCTCTATTTTTTTGTGGGGGGAGGAGGGGCAAATAAAAATGAATGCAGTAACTTAGGTGTCTAAACAGATTCTTCAGCAAAATATTTAACTCTCTCTCTCTCTCTCTCTCTGTTAATTATTTTTTTTTTTGCTTTACTTGAATTATATAAGATGTTAAATTTTAAATTAATATGCTCTTAACTATATATTTATTATATGCTACCACTCTCCCTCTTGTGACCAAAAAGTATGCTCAAACTTTTTACTCGAACTGACCAAAAAAAGGCGTGGTTATCTATACTTAGAAGATTAACAACGGTATTAACTGCTACAGATAAACAAAAGAATTGTTAATATACCTACTATTTTGTTTTCGAGTCCTCTCTGTAATTTAGTATCAGAAGAGCTTTTACACCAAAATATTTAAGCTTGAAATTTTGACAGTCTAAACACTTACTGAACTTAACATTATGGGAGTCTGAAGCTGTTATTTATTGTACCATGCATCTGTCCCTAATTTTCTGTCAGTTCTCGTAAAATTTAAATAAAAATATATTCAAACGGAAGTAATAAAACTGCAATTATTACAAAGGCATTTTTGCTGGAAAAAAGTTAAAAAGAATCTGAATACAAAAAACAGACATCAACATTGATGTCTATGTGCAATACAGAATATTATTTCATAATTTATGCAATGTCTCGAAAAATGTATTCAATAAGAAATTCGCTGATTCATTATAAAACTTAATTTAGGTTTTATTTTCAAAAGGGATTCAAATGACATAAACAATTTTTTTTATTTTGTTTCAGTCAGTAAATGTACTTCTGCAAAAAAATTATAATATCTAAATTTTATACAATCGTTTCGATAGAAGGAATTATATTCAGTGAAAAATTCGAAACAGAAACTATATGTTTCTATATTCCGCAGACAAATCTGACTGAGTTATGAATTTTTGAATATTGCTATTTTAAGATAATCTACAATTTCATAAATTTGGGGTAATTAGTCTTAGGGAAACACAGGTCTCTAAATGGCATACCTGTTTTGAGACGGTCAATGCAGTAATCTAAAATCGCGAGTTTTTATAAAATAATAATATTTCTTTGAATTAGTTTTAATAGCATAAGAGGAGATCTTTCTTTTTATTTAAAATTTCAAATTTAAGAAACTAACAGTATTTAACTAATGATTCATAGGAACTAGGGTCTATATAAAAATATAAAATTCGTAGTTCATCTGAATATTTATTGATTCAAACTGCGTAAAATAATATTATTTACTTCATTCAGACCATTTTTCCTATATGCCTATTTAGAAATATGATATCGAGACCTGTTTTGAGCGTATATTCTGTGCATAAATAAACCATGGTTGCCTTAAATTATACATAATTATTGAATTAGTAATATAGATATTTTAAAAGTTCACAGAAATCTATTCCTTGTACCTATCTTTATAGAAAATATCATGTTTCATGTTTAATTAATTTCTTACAGACACGTACAAATAATAAAACTTTCCACGTTCAGTTCGCAGTAAAAGTTAACAAAATCTTTAATTTGAGCTTTTCCGAACCTCATTGCAACATGTTCTAAAAAATACCTTTCTCCCATGCAAGCACAACGTCCCCGTGCAAGTTCAATTTTATTTTTTATTTTTTTCTGGAATAAATTTTTGGTAATATGGTAAAAATATTTTTTTTAACTTTATTTCACATGTTAAAAAATTGGTAACATTCAAAAGACAATTTTTTTGAATTTCAAGACGATGTAAAAATCCTTCTGGTATTGCAACATTATCGAATGTTACGGCGAAAAAACGTCAAACTTTTGTATTATCTTGAACTAAGACTCTAATTAGCATTTCAAAAAAAATCGTCCCAATGTCTACATAAATATATATGTTCTAATTTTGGTAGTTGTAGGCCAAACGGCGTGGCTTTTAGAGCATCAACACACACACACGCAGACACATTCGTCTTTATTATCAGTATAGATTAAAATTTCGCTATGTACCTTTCCATTTTTCAGATATTGTATTTACATGTAGAAGGACACCTAAACAAAAAAAGAATGTCTGCGTTCCTTTCAATAAACTTTTTGCAGGAATGTATATATGTTGCGTTAAAATTAAAATACAAAATTTTATTGCTATTCTCAATACGTTAATAGCTTATTTTATCAAAAATAACTTGAACCATAGATATAATTACAAAAAAAGCGTTTTTCTAATTCTAAGAGCTCTCAAACTTGTAGATTCGTTGAAATTTCGAATTATAATCTTATGACGATAACACTTTCTAACTTTGTAGTTAGTGCAGGAGAATGTAATAAAGAAAATACAAAACAATGAGATATTGAATAAAAAAGAAAGTGAAATCACTTAGATTGTTGGAAGCAGTGTCATCTAAAATGTAATTGATATTATAATTGTTGTTCATAGAAAAATGCAACAAATTGTGTATTGTTGAAAAACGGGCATTGTTGAAAATTTGTTGTTTCTTTTGCAAGACATAAAACTAATCAGAATGTAAAAATACATTTGTCCAATGCACAACATAATCAGAAATCAATAAATAAAAACTCGTCTGGCGTAATATATTGGGACTTTGACAAAAATGGAAACGAAATTATTGGAAAAACTTATGCTGCTCACATTGCTGTGGTTTGCTGTTAGAATAGCATTTTTTTCTTACTGGGACATTATTTATTTTTGGCTAACTTTGAAATATTTAGATATCCTTTTGGAAGAGAACAACGAGAAAGAACAAATTTCTTCAAAATCTCAACGTAAAACCTCAGAAGATGCATCAATAGCCATTCAAGCAGATTCTCCAATAGACTACGGCTTAGAACTCCTAGAAAAACTCATGGACAGAGAACTAACAAAATTCGTTGAATCATTCCAGAAAAATTGAAGATAAAAAAAATCTAACCAAAAAAAAACTTGAAAACAATGGAAGAAGAAGAAAAATTATATTAACTGCGAATGGATCTAAATTGGAGGAATTGTCTCATCAAAATTAAAATTCTTCATTACTAAATCATTAAAGAAAACTCCAAATTTTAAAAATAAAGAAACCCCAAAAAAAATTTTAGCGATAGAAAAAGCAATAAATGAAAAAAAAAATGGATAAAAGAAAATAAAAAAACAGAAAAAGTAATAGGAAAAAGTAAAAAAAAAAAAAGCGAAGACAAAAGCATTCTTATCTAAATTTAAAATATCATTGAGCCGAAATCAAAGTTCTTATCCGTCAAATTTATACAAGATGGAAAAAAATAGACCGAAATCATTTGTTAAAAACAGTTCAGAAGAAATCAGAAGCAATTCTAATTTATCACCAGAGCGATGTGATCAGTCAGAAAAGCGAGAAGAAAAAAAAAAACTATTATGATTGAATAATATTTATTTTTGCATATAATTTGAATATTTTTTTAATCTATCTAAATTCCAAATTTTTTTCCCTTTCTTTTATCTGTGATATTTTTGGACTGTGATATTTCTTTTTTTGTCTGTGATACTTACAAGCCTATCTGTGATATTTTATTTTTCTGTGATATTTTTTTAAATTTTTTCTGTGATATTTTTTTATATTTTTCTGTGATAATTTTTTTTTATTTTTCTGTGATATTTATAACTATTTATGTGATATGTATATAGTTCTTTTATTGTTTTATGAAAAATAATTATTATGTCAAAAAATATTTAAACACAAAAAAAAAATATATTAAAAAAATTAAATAGCAAAACTTTGTACAAAAAACTTTTTATAAAATCATTTGATGTACGTTTTTAACGTATCCATTGTATTGTTGGTATGTAATAAATATATACAAAAATTACGAACGATTCAATTATTTATAGTTCAAATGAGTTCTTCATTTATATTGTGTTTGAAAAATACAAATACTTCATGCATTATTAAACTAATCAAATATATCATGCTGACACGTAGATCAGTAGCGTTTAAAGAATTTTCTCTAAAATTATAAGTTATTGTTTTCCAAAATGCAAGTTTCAAAATACAATTTTTATAAATAGATGCTAGTCGAATTTTTTAGAATTGCATTTTAACTTTCATTATAAATATAATGCTTTGAAGAAATCATAACCTTATTTATGTAATGCGCACTAGATGCCTAGATGTTTCATTGGGTATATTGATTCTTTTTTAATTTCATTTAGAAACTTTTCACAAACTTTGATGTTCATTTGTTCTGCCAACGAGGTGATTTTGAGCTTCAAGTTGTCATTTATGTTAGTGTCGTATTATATTAAATGTCCCTTACATGTTCTTTTTAATTTTCACTTAATGGAGGCAAAGCATCGCAGCGTTTATAAAAAAGTATTTGTTTGGTTAAATCAATCTCATTTTACATATCATCGATGGCTTTATGGTAACCTCACAGCATTGTACTACTACTCTACTCTATTGTAATCTGGGAATGTGTGGTGGAAGGTCAAAGATTTTGTATTTATCGAGTCTATAACGGATTATATTGGCTATCAAACTACCTTGAAAGAAACTTTTGCTCCTAACATGGAGAATTTGGATATTTTCATCAAGTTGGATCTTCCAACATGAAAACAATCTGGAACACATATAAAAATTGCATATTGAAAAACATCGAGCATGTAAGACTTTTTATTATCCTCCGTTGTTTCCGGACCTTAACCCCAATGAATATTTATAAGCCTATCTAGATAGCTATATTGATCAAATATTAATTAATAAGGAATAATTGTAAAACCTTTCACGGAAGTTTGCCCAAACTTTTTACTCAAACTGACCGAAAAAAATCGGGGTTGTCTATATTTAGAAAATTGCAGGCTGTAACAAATGATAAAACAATATTAATATATTTATTTTTTTATTTCAGGGTTTCTTCCTTTTTTTGGCGGGGGGGGGGGGGGACAAGTAGAAATTTTTGCAATGACGATTACGCTGAATTATTTTTTGTTTTATTGTATTTATATAAGTTATTAAATTTTAAGTGAATACGTTCTTAACTCTGTGTATTTATAGTGTATATATATTAAATTTTAAGTGAATACGTTCTTAACTTTGTGTATTTATAGTGCATATATATTAAATTTTAAGTGAATACGTTCTTAACTCTGTGTATTTATAGTGTATATATATTAAATTTTAAGTGAATACGTTCTTAACTCTGTGTATTTATAGTATATATATATTAAATTTTGAGTGAATACGTTCTTAACTCTGTGTATTTATAGTGTATATATATTAAATTTTGAGTGAATACGTTCTTAACTCTGTGTATATATAGGGTATATATACTCCCTTTGGTGACCACGTGGTTCGCCAGGATTAATGATCACGTAGATTTTCACTCAAACTTTTTATGTAACTTAATCTCTAAATAGCGTCTTCAAGAAACTTTTTAAGTTTCAAAATTTGAAAGTCATATAATTCAATATTAAGGAAGCCTTATGCTGTTGTTTATTGCACTATGTACTACTAATATTGTCGCTCTTTTCTGTTCGTTCTCGTAGATTTTGAACTATAAATTGAAACACAAGTGATTACAACAAACCCCTTTCTATCAAACGAAGTATGTTTTTTTGAAAATATGAGTACAGAAAATAGAATCGTTTTGCATTGATGTCATGCGCACTGCAGAATATTTTATAGTCTATGCAATGCCTCAGAGACTTTTCTAATAAGAATTTATCTGACTCCTCATAAAATTTAAATTTTTGTTTTTATTTTCAAAAGGATATAATGGACGTAAATAACAATATTTCATTTTTTTCAGTCAGTAAATGTGTTTCAGAAGAAAAAAAATAATTTTTTACAGTCTTTTGGTTCTAAAGAATGACATTCAGTAAAATATTCTTGTCACAGGAACATTAAAATGAATTTTAAAAAAATGTTTCTCTCTTCTGAGGTAAAATCAGAGCTAATTATAAATTTTTGACTGTCACTATTTTAGAACAATCAGTAATTTCATAATTTTAGGTAATTCAGTCTTGGGGGAAAATCAGGGCAAACTGCCTTATCCATTTTGAAACGTTCAATGAAGTACTCTTAAATCGTACGTTTTTATAAGATAATAAATAATAGCCAAATTTGAACCAGTTTCAGTTACAAAAGAGAAAATCTTTCTTTTTATTTAAAATATTGTTTTCAAAAAAATGTTTTTTACTAAACATGAATCAACAGTAGAGAATTTGTTATAAAAACATAAAATTCATGGTTTGACATATTTATTTATTTAAATCGCATTAAATAATATTCTTTACTTCATGCAGACCCTTTTTCCTGTTAGAAGTGGTTTCCAATATAAGCAATAGAAACGGTCATGGTTATTGTTGTTTTTTGTCACGTTCTTTTGTTCGGTCTGGCTCACAAAATTTTCCCAATTTACTTTTACTTAAACAATTAATGTATAAAAAGAACATAATTAACTATTGGAGGGAATAAGCAATGACGGGAATATGGAGTAAAATAACGCCAAAGATTACCAAATAATTTTGAAAGCCGTTATATTCAGAGAGTTTTTAATATATACATTTAATATATACCGATGCATTTAAGACACCAATCTATAGTTAAAATAATATGAGAAAAAATTGACCAATCACCCAGCCACAATCATCAGTTAGATTTCGCCAATTTCTAATTCACAAGAAACTCATGGTCTCTAAATAAGTCAATAGTGATCGCCTGTTCACCTTATCACCCCATTCTAAGAGTTACCGCAAACTAATATTAAACGCAACCGTAGCCCTATACAATTATACAGATTATGTCAGTTTTACACGCCAATTCATTTCGCAGCATGTTTTTTTATGTGTTAAAATATTATTTCATTTGCCTTTTTAAAATGCCGTTGATAAAAAGTAATTGAAATAGCTAAATTATTATTTTTAATATGAAGAGTGAACAGCTGGTCGCCGAAGGTGGTTAGTATCTTTTAAGCTGAAAGCATAAAAAGAGTATATATCAGTCTTTTGTTTATCCAATGAAGTGGATTAATTTATAACAGTAATCATTTAAGCCAATTATCGAATTTTGATACTATAGTGCGATATTTCTTTTCTGCTTGAATCGGATTTGCCAGTAATAAGGGGATTTTATCCCCCCCCTCAAGGCGAGTACTTCCATTTTCAATAATGTGAAATTAATGAATAAAAATAATATTTCTATATTTTTTAATTAATGAAAACATTCTAAATTCAGCAAGTGCCAAATGAGGATTAAATATTAATGTAAAAATCCTTTTATTGCTTTTTGTTTAGTTTTCTCCAAACAGAAATCTAAAGGAGAGTCATGCCAATCTATAATGCAAGTTGAGAGAGACATTTTTCGGTTCTAAAACAGTCAAGAACTATTTGCGGAATAGTATGAATCAATTGTCTAACTTGTTTATCAAAAATGATGTTATCCAAGAATTATAGATATGTTTTCCCGTTTAAAAGTAAGAAAAGTGATATTTTGATACCTTTCAATATCTGGTTCTATGTTTATAAAATTTTACTTTCAGTTTCGTTTTATTTTCATTTCTTTTATTCCCATATCAAAAGTATAAATTTAATGCGATTCAATATGCATTTTAACTTCTCTCTAAAATTTCATTTCGCTTGTTATTTGGAATTAATATTTTTTTATTAGAAAATATGTTAGATTATAGAATACGACATTCTGATTTTAGAAAGCAGGCATGTTTATTTTAGTTCGAAATTTAGAAAGAATATAAAATATTCTCATAATAGTCCTCTGTTTATAATAAAATTTATTATAATTCATAAAAAAAATTTAGTGATATATGAATTCCAAACCCATTTTTTTTATTAGTATACTGAAGTAAACAAAGGAAAAATATTGTTCTCGTCAAAACTTTAACTCGAGATCTCAACATTTCAGACTTCTCCCAGTTCATAAAGCGCAATTTGGCAATTATGTCTGTCTATAAATCTATGAATACAATAGCAAAATAAAAATGGCCATAAAATTTTTTTATCAGGTTTTTAATTTGGAAATAGTACGAAAGAGTTGCCTTTTAGGTTCAAAAACATCTTTTTAAAATTTAGTTGCAATATTACATTATCTTGAGGTGCCGCAAAAAGCTTGAAATTCGTAAAAAAAAAAATGGAAATTTTTAAAAAGGACCTTTAAAAAATTTTCTTAGATTTTAGTTTGGTAATAGTGAAGAAAAGGTAGCCTTTAGGTTCAAAAAGAATTTTAAAAAATTCTTGTTGCAATACAATAATATCTCGAAATGCCGTAAAAAGCTTAAAATTTGTAAAAAAATTGAAAAATTATAAACTTTGATAAAATATTTTTATGAATTTTTCATTCATATAATGTTACAAAAGGTGATTTTTAATACATATATAAGCATTACAATTGGAAACAAAAAATATTAATTACAAAGTATAATAATAAAAGAATATTTTTATGTCAAATTTTGCGCTTCTTAATTATTACAAATGTTACAGCTGCAAAATGTTTGTTTCTATTTCATTGCCACATTAAACTGTTTTTAAAACTAATTTTGACATATTCACACGTAAGTCAATTTTTGCTCTTATGTATCCGTCTTTTGCGATTGAACCACAGACATTTTGAACCGATTCGGCCACCAGTTTCACAGCTCATTCCACTGCTTGCATGTGACAAGGAATCCGGGGAAAGTCGATAACCGAATCCCTTATACTATTTGGTTCAGCTTCAGAAGCCTTCTGTATAAAATCTTTGAGAGAGTCAGTTGAAACATATTTTATCAAGAAGGGTTCAGTTACATCATTTTCATGCCTCGAGATCATGTCGATGTAATCCTTTGCATCGAACTTTATCTTCGGAACTTTAAACTTCCTGACTCTGTTTTCATTTTCTGTTCTTGCTTTTAAAACACGTCGTAAACTAAGTTATCTTTGAATTTAAAGTTCATCACTTAGCATGGACAAAAGGACATTTTCTGAAGCAGCGAAGTACCCATTTCTTTGAATAATCTGGTCGATAACGTCCTTGAGATCATCAGAGAGATAGCGTGAATGTGAGATAAGATGTTTGGAACCATAAGCACATGAAAGTTTTAACAATATTAAATCACACAGCCACCTGTTAGTTTTATCTCTACTTCTCTACTTGACGGATCTGGTTGGCTTGCCTTTTTTTCTAAAGAACACATTTTTTCCTCACCAGTAATCGTTCCTGATTCCCTAGTATTTTTTATTTCGTTCTTGATTAAACTTAACTATTCTCTGTAGTTCTTTACTATTTCTTGCTTCTCTCTCCCTCAAAGCGCTTGTGGTAGCGATATCGATATTACCTAAAGCCATTTTCCTGTTAGAGAGTTGCTCGTTTAGAAACTTTTATTCCACTTTTTTTTCTTTTATGCAAGTCAGCAATAACATCAAATAAACGGCTAGCTTCTTTTCTAAATTCTGTGAGGTTGGGATCAAACTGATCCGGACATTTTTCGCTTTTAGACTTTAATAGATTCCCGTAATTAGTATGATAATCTTTTGTCATTTGTGAAATTATTTTGCTAGAAGCAATGGAAATAGAAGCTCTTGACCATATTTGTTCTATTATAGGAACTAAAGTGCCACATATTTCGCTTACAGAAGGATCCTTCTCTGTAGCAATTTTGAGGTTATGTCTAATATAACAGTAGCACTCGATTCGTATGTAGTGAGTTCAACTGCAAGAAAATCACTAAATTTCCCAAAAACAGAACACTTCGATATTTGTCTTGCCTTCACTGATTTAGACTGCAATTTTTACTCTTACTGTTCAAAGCACACAAACTAACAAATCAGTTATGTTAATCAGTTACACAATAGACGGAGCGGAAACGCCAAGTCAACTGAAGGCAAAGCTACTGATTTGAAACCAGCTCTGTCCTTATCACCCAACGCAGACAAATCTCCGCTTTACCTCAACAACAACCTCTCTAGTGGCGACTCACTGCCATGCCAGTGCAATAGTAAAACTTTTTTAAATGTTTTGATTCATATGACAACGCCTATTTATTTCATAATAGAGGCAAACAAAAATAATTTAAAAAAAGTCGTAAAAAGTGTGTTTTTATGAAACTTTAATGTCCTTGAGGCACCTGAAGATGTACTCTAATATTTTTTATAATTTTTATATATTCTATCTATACCAAAAGGCAACTTTTCCGAGTTATTGCAAATTAGAAATCAAAATTTGATTATTTCGTAAAAAAACTTTTAAATGTAGCAAAATTTTCAATTTTATGAAACTGTAACGTCCTTGCGGCACCTCCAGATATACTCCAATATTTTTCATATTTATAATTTATTTTATCTACAACAAAAAGCAACTTTTCCGCGCTATTACACATTAAAAATCAAAAATGGATTTTTTCGTTCCACCCTAATGCGTAGTCATGACAACAAATTTTAGATTTCTGTCAAATTTTGAATGAAATCCATTCACAAAAAATCTGTCTATTTGACTGTTCGAGTAACAGTTTGTCCGACAGACAATAAATAGCTATGACAATAAAATCAATATACAACTTCAGCATCTAAAATTAGATATTTAACCGAATTTTGAATTAAATCCATCAAATATTTTACCATTTGTTAGACTGTACTTTGCATACGTGATGATATCGTGTCCGCGTTACCACGGAAAGGGGGTGCAGTAGCTTCTGAGGGTAAAGACCCCTGAGCACCCGAGGGCAGAAGCCTGACTTCCAGCTCATATGAAAATGACACTCATACATTCGCTTGCACATCTTTTTACGGGGGGGGGGGCACCTTCACATACCTGACAGATAGAAGAACAACCATGCCCGCACCGGGATTCGAACCCGGTACGCCCAGATCACCAGGAAGATGCGCTACCCCTATGCAAGGACGCCGGCATTGCATACGTGTAAAAGTGTTTATTTAAAAACGCAAAGACTTAGATAAAGGAAATTTAATATATGATTATGATATTAAAACCTCAGCTTTGTGCTAATTTTTGATTGCAATCAATTGAAAAAAAAAACCATGCACAATGCTAATTTTTTTCCTTCACCGTACTATGAAGTAAACTATAAGTATTACTATGTAATAAAAATCTGAGTACTTGTAACCTTGAAAATACTGTGCAATGTCCTCTATTTTAGTAGAGGTGGAGGCTTTTGTTAGAGAGTGTAGACAATATATTGGAACGTCGTGGGAACACCATTCCTGTTAGTTAAACTGAATAAGCTTCGTTTTTAAAAAAAACAAATAAAAAATGATATTTTTCATTATTATTTATTTTCAAATTTTCTTCCCATTTAGTATAAAATTAGAATGCTTGAGCACTATTAGGTCTATCCGATTTAAAAGAAACCACTGTCCTTTCACACTTTTACATTATTTTATAAAAGAGTTTAGAGTAAATAATAACAATAAAAAGCAAAAACGTACTGTATATATATATATATTTACCAGCTTGATGTTATATGTCCAAATTAAGAAACCCGTTTATTCCACAGCGAATATATATGTGCGTATGCATTACAATTTGTGATTAATCTATTATTTAAAATGGATTTCTTGTATACTTCACTTCTAATTTGCGCAGAATCATTTTTTTCTCACGGAATGCATTAATTCTCAAAATTCTTTTGCTTTATTTTATTGTAGAATATGTTTTTGGAAAATAAGCTTAAAATATTTTTTTAATTTGATTAAAAATATAAATTTAGTTCATAGGGGTGGCATCATTCAAAAGACAATTTTTTTGTGAATTTTAAGATGATGTAAAAATAATTTTAGTATTGCAAGATTGTCGAATGTTATCGGGAAAAAACGCCAAAATTCCGTATTATTTTCAATTAATTAAAATGATAATTAAAATTTAAAAAAAAATCTCTTTACTATCCATATTTCCACACAATTAAGTATATATGTTCCGAATTTTGTGGCTGTAGGTCAAACGGTCTGTTTATAAAAAATCAACACACACACACACACATACACTCCGGCCAGTTATCTAGGGGGTGATGCGGTTGATATGCACATGGCCCCGTGATTGAGAACCCCCTTCCCAAAATGATCAAGAACTAAAATAATGTTCTGAACAATAACAGTCTCAAACAAACTGAAAAGTATGCATACTAGTCTGCTTCCACGTGGCTGGTTGAGTGTTTTCTGACGCCTTTAGGAAATGGCGTCCTTAAAAAAATTAAAGATTATATAACAGCAGTCGCGAATTTTAATATCCAAATTTATTGCACTCCTGATATTCCCCGTAAGGAACAAATTTCAATCATTATTAGGTAGATAAATTATGAAGAGAAAAGATTAAATATCAATGAGTCATTTATAGGGTTTATTGAAGTAACTTGATGGGAGAAGGACTAGCAAAAACTATTGGAAAGATCAAATGAGTTTGATTTAGTAATTATGAATTGTAATGGTTAGGCATACGACAACGGTAGCAACAAGGAAGGAAAATATAAAGGTGTGCAATCTAGTATAATTGTTCTAAATCCTCACACAATTTATGTGCCTAGTTTATTATGTGCCTAGTTCTTATAATTTATTAATTTGAGATACCACTTTCAGCATCATTTATTTTTAAAAAAATCTTTTTATATTGCAACGTTTATATTGTTCATTTTCTGAATCTTCGAAAAGATGAAAAATTCTACAATAATATTTAAACATTACTTTTAAACCATTTAGCGACACTCGTTGGGAAGCCAAAATACATTCTGTTAAACCAGTGTATGCACAGTTTGAGCAAACTTGTAATGCCCTAGATGAATTTACGAATAACACAGTGGCATCCGAAGTTAAGAGTCTATTGGGTTCAATGCAAAAAATGTCATTTATTTTATGTTTAATAATATAATTTGCAATATTTTCCAAAATTAACTCTATTCAAGCAAAAGCAGTTATTCTTGATTTGGCTTTCAATTTAGTCAATAAAATTTAAACTGAAATCCAAAATTTATGAAAGAATTGTGGTACATTTTTGGACGAAGCAAAAATGCTAGCACATAATTTGAATATTTCAGAGCATTTCTCTTTAAAACGAATTCGAAAAAGATAATAATACGAAATAGCAGAATAGGAAGTTAAGGAAAAGCCGGTATCGAAATTTAGATGTTATTTTTTTAATATTGTAATTGATACTGTTATTGTGCAAGTAGAAGATAGATTTAAAAGAATAGCAAATAGTATCTCTGATTTCCAATAAATCATTGATATAAGAACTTAAGAAAAACGTTAATCTAGAGAAATGTTTCGAGAACATTGTAAAGATTTATAAAAAAGATGCATATAATAACCTAATCCAGGAAATTTGATTTTGAATGAATAGGATGTATATAAAACACAAAACATATTGCAATACATATTAAATTATAACTATAATAAGTTATTGCTAAATGCATTAAATATATTTAAACTTTTCTTTACGTTATCAGTTACTATATTAAATTCTAAGTGTTCTTTCAGCAAATTAAAATTAATAAATACTTATCTTCGTTCAAGTATATGTATGTAACATTTAAATGCACTTGCTATATTACGCATCAAAAATAAAAATGCAAAATATCGTATTTTTTCTGAAGTAATTAATGTATTAGCAAAAACAAAATCCCACATTCAATAAACATGCATTACTAATACATGTTCGTGTCCATAATTTTTTTTCTTCATTTTACAAAAATTTAGGGCTTCAAATAGTTTCGCGCACGCGGTCCCTTTAAAGAAAAGGCCAGCTCTACGCACAATCATTTTTATTATCAGTATAGATTAACTTTTTTAATGTTTTTGTGATATTGTGTTTACTTGCTCAGAAGAATACACAAAAAAGAATGTCTGCCACACTTTCAACGAATTTTTCCCAACTTTTTACGGAAATACTTATATGTGGTGTTAAAATTAAAATAATATATTTAATCGCAATCTTCAATGCGTTTATGCCTTATTGTGTACAAAAGCAAGCTGAACTGTAAATACAAATACAATTTTTTTTCTGACTCTCAGAAGACAAACTTGAAGATTCATCTGAATCTCGAAGTCAAATTTTTTAGCAATTAGAACACTTCTCATGTTTATACTTAGCACCATGCCGGATTTTCACTCAGCCAGTTATAAAACGGCCAGTAGACAGTGCATACGTAGAAAGACTGAAAAATACTTCTCGACCGATGACAAGTATTTATCCTTTTGGAAAATAGTAGTAAAAAAGAAAAGATTTCTTCAAAGTCTCGAGCCAAACTGTCAGCAGATACATCAATAGCCGTTCCAGCAGAAGATAAAAAAGAAAAAGGAAAATTAAAAGCTACGATTGAAGCACATCCAACAATAGATTACAGATCAATATCTATCGAAATACTCATAAACAGAGAAATATCGAAATTCGCCGAATCATTCCGAAAAAATTGAAGCAAAAGAAAATTGACCCCAAAAAAACTTAAAGTAATAGAAGAAATATTATATTAACTAGAAATGCATCGAAATTGAAGGAATTGCCTCATCAAAATCAAAATTCTTCATTACTAAATAATTGGAGAAGACTCCACATTTTAAAAACGAAGAAACCCACACACACAAAAAAAATTAAAAAACTGTGGAAAAAGCTATATTATATATATATATATGGAGAAAAGGAGAAAAAATAATAAAGTAGTAGAAAAAAGTAAAAAAAGAAGGCAACAGTATATTTATCTAAATTTAAAATATCATCGAGTCAAGATCAAAGCTCTCAGTAGTCATAAATCCACAAAAAATGAAAAAAAAAGCCATGGAAAAAAACGACCAAAATCATTTATCAACAACAGTTCAGAAGAAATCAGTAGCCATTCTAACTTGTCACCAGAGAGATGTAGTCAGCACAAAAGCTGGAAAAAACCTATTTTGATTAAATAATATCTATTTTGTACAATTTTAATTTTTTAAAATTTTTTTTAAGTTTTCCAAAAAAAATTTTATTTTTCCTTTTTTTATCTGTGATATTTATAAGCGCATCTGTGTTAACTTTTGACTGGGATAGTTCTTTATTTATCTGTGATATCTATAAGCTTACTGTGATATTTTTTTTACTGTGATATTTTTTTACTGTGATATGTAAGCATATCTGTGATATTTTTCTTCTGTGATATTTATTTATAATCTTTATTGTGATATATATATTTTTTATTTTTTCTGTGATATATATAAGCATTTTTGTGATATGTTTATAATTTTTTGTTTTATAAAAAATGATGGTGTTGTAAAATGTGTAATTGTAAATAATTATATTAAAAATATTTAAAATTTAAAAAAAACGAAAAATTAAAATAACAAATCTCAGTACAAAAAAAATTTTAAACTTGAAATATTTATAAAATGATTTTATGAACGTTATCAACTTATTCTTTGTATTTTTGGTATGTAATAAATTCATACAAAAATTACGAGCGTCTCAATTATTTACAGTTTATACAATTACTTCATTCATGTTGTGTTTGAAAAATACATAAACTGTACATAAAAATACATATGCTGTAATAAACTAATCAAATATATCACATTGACACTTAGATGAGTAGCATTTTTAAAAAATGTTACACACAAATTAAGATTGATAACTCCCCTTTTCCAAAATTCATTCTTTAAAATACATTTTTTATAAATGGATTATGTCACAATCGAGTTTTGGATAAGTTTATTTTTATATGAAGTTTAGAATAAATATAAGGCTATGAAGAAATTTTACCATTATTTAATATACACTAGATGTCTAGAAGTTTATTGGATATATCGATTCTTTTTTCAATTTTAATTAGAGCTTTTTTATAAATTTTGATGTTCGTAACTTCCAACAACGGAGTGGTTTTTAAGCACAAATTTGCCATTTTTATTAATGTCGGATCAAATTGTCTTTTACATATTATGTTTCATTTCTAACTACGACTTTTATTTAATTTGCAGATTTTCTAACGCGACTTTTATCAAATTTGTAGACTTTCATGAAATTTTCAACGTAATCCATTTACAAGAACGTTTTCTGTGTAAGTGCAAAGCAATTGGGTAACTTCAGAAATCTAAGAGCTAGATCAATAACACTTGGAACACAGTTTTAATGTCTAAAGCATAGAAAGGAATCAAATTTTGAAACAAATATGGGAATGGACTGATCGTTTACCCGTCTGGGCATTCACGTGCATTGTAAAAGGAATAATTCTCAATCTAATTGTAAAAAAATAATAAATATAGAGAAAGAACTAAATAGATGCAATTCGATACGATTTTTTTAAACATAAAAATTGTATACTTACAAAAAGTTCTGAAACAAACTCTTCGAATGATAAATTTGATAACTTTGGAACAAAACTAGCTAAATGGATGAAATTCCGCTTTTTGTTATTTACATCTAATTTGGAAATCCGTGATTAATTTTACACTTTATATTATCACGTTATAGGTGACTGCGTTATTCATAAAAGTGGCTAGTTTAAAAAATGCACTTTGACCAAAACATATTCTTATTGCACAAAATATTGCATTGTATTACCAACAAATGCTGCAAATTACTCTGTTTATGAAACTACGAAATTAAATTCTAATTCGAGATTAACTATATATAACATAATATAAACTTTTCCAATATGTAGATTGCTTTTCCTTCACTTTACAGTAATACTTCGCTGACAGATAACAGAGTCGAATAAATGTTTGAGGGAATAAACACTGCAGGGAAAACGGAATAAAATAAATTACAAATTACTGAATAATGTAGAAATTCTCCCTTGCGTGCATAGTTAATCAATTCAGTACATCCTATGTTTTTTATACAAGAATTCTTCAAAATATTATGTTATTTAAATTGGTAAAATTAATAAAAAGGCGCCAAAGCGCTTAGTATTTTTTACGCTAAAAACATAAAAAGAATATATAGTAATATTTTATTCATCCAATAAAGAAGATTAATTTAGAATAGCAACCATTTGCATCAATTCTAATGCTATAGTGCGATATTTCTTTTCTGCTCGAATAAGAACTGCCAGTAATGATGGGATTTTTTTTATTTCACTCCCCAACCTCCTCAAAAATGATTTTGTCCCTCAAGACGAGTACTGTGAGATTATTCCAATGAATAAATAAAATATTAATAATTTTTTTCTAAATTAATGAAAACATTCTAAATTCAATCATGAAGTTACAAATGCAGATGAAATATTTATGCAAATATTCTTTAATTGTTTTTTTTTGTTGTTGTTGTTGTTTTCTCCAAATTGAAATCTAACGGAGGGCCCAAGCTGAATAAATAATGCAAGTTGAGAGAGACCGGTTTTTCTGTATTAAAATAATGAAGTTCTGTGGAAAATTATTAGCGAACTGCCTTGCTTGTTTATCGAAAATGATGTTATCATAGAATTATAGATAAGTTTTTCAATTAAAACGAAAAAAGTAGTATTTTGATACCTTTCCGTATCTGCTCCTATGTTTGCAAAATGTTAATTTGTTTTTCTTATTTCTTTTATTATTATATCAAAAGTATAAATTTAATGCTATTCAATATGTATTTTTGAACTTCCCTCTAAAATTTAATTTTGTTTGTTATTTGGAATTAATACTTTTTTTTATCAGAAAATATGCTGGATTATAGAATACAACATTCTGATTTTTGAAAGCTGACATGTTTATTTCAGTTCGAAATTTAGAAAGAATATAAAATATTTTCCTAATAGTCATCTGCTTATAATAAAGTTTATTATAATTCATAAAAAACTTAATGATTTATGAACCCGAAATCCATTTCTTCTTACTAGTACACTGAAGTATACAAAAGGGAAAATATTGTTATCGTCAAAAAATTTAACTCGAGATTTTGATTAATCTTAACATTTAAGACTTTTCCGAGTTCATAAAGCATAGTTTGGCAAATTATGCCTGTCTATAAATCTATGAATACAATGGGTCAAAAATTTCTTGATCTAGACCAATTGAAATTTTATTGCATGGCATTTATAGCAATCCATTCTTAGAATTCAACAATCAATTCTTGATAGAAATTTACAGATTTGTAAATTTCTATCAAGAATTGATTGTTGAATTCTAAGAATCTACGGATTTGTAGATTTATATCAAATTTTAAATGAAATCCCTTGACGTGAAGTCTGTCTGTCTAGCTGTTAGAATATAGGTGAGTAAATAGACAATAAATAGCTCTACGAATAAAATAAAACAAGGCATAGAAATTTAGCATCTAAAATTGGATATTTATCGAACTTTGATTTAAATCCGTTAAAAGGCTGACCATTTGTTGATCTGTACATTTACATACATGTAAACGCCATAATTCAAAAACACAGTCATCTAGATAAATGGAATTTAATACGTAATTGTGATATTAAAACTGTTATTTTGCGTAAAATTTTTATTTCAATCAATTGCAAAAAAAAAGCATTCACAATCCATATTTGGTTTGCTGCACTGTACTATGAAGACACAAAACTCATATGCAGATGTCTAAAAATAAAAATCTGAGCACTTGTGGAGTTAAGAGTATTGACGAATGTAGGAGGACGGTATTGCCGAAGAATGGAATTGATGCCATTATTAAGGGGAGATAATTCCTGCTAGTTACATTGAATAAGCTTTCTTTTTTAAAAACTAAATTCAAGATTAAAAGAAAGGAAATAACAATAAATAAAGGAATATTCAAGGGGAAAATGATATAACCATTAAGTATATTTTTAAATTTTTCTTCACATTTAATATAAAATTCCAATGTTTGATGTCATTTCATTCTTTTACTTATTTTATAAAACAGTTGTAAGTGTAAGTTTGTGTGTGGGAGTGTGTATGTTTTATAATTTGTTATTAATATATTCTCTAAAAATAATTTCCTGTATCTTTAACTTCTGAGTTGCTTCTGATCGCATTTTTCTCGCGGAATCCGTCGATTCTCTAAGTGCTGTGCAGTGAAATTATTTTCTAAAATTGTATAAGTTCAAAATATTTTCTCAGCTTTCTGTTCTCCTTTCCGCATAGCCATTCTTACGCTATGGAGTATTCACCAGGA
>JAPMOR010054712.1:663027-692943 GCA_026543865.1 Argiope aurantia | reverse complement strand
GCTATGGAGTATTCACCAGGACTTGAATAAAGGATCTTGATAGTGTGTAAAATTTCGACTATTTCCTCGAAATCAGAAAGAATAAAAATCGCTAAGGAACTCTTGATTCAAATCAAATGTTATTTATAAAATCACGCTTTATATTATATTATATATTGTGCAGATAAAAATTATATTCTCTTCACAAATGAGGAGAAATAAAAACTGCAGATGCATTAAATTACATACAGTAATTGCCTTCAAATTATAAACGACATTAGAACACAGCACGAAGATAAAGACAAAAGCTAAAGTAAATTTAATTCCTGTTACTTTTTTTCGTGATCAATATAGGTTTTCCAGTTACTGTATGTGACTAACATTTTAA
Source organism: Argiope aurantia (assembly GCA_026543865.1). Taxonomy (NCBI): domain Eukaryota; kingdom Metazoa; phylum Arthropoda; class Arachnida; order Araneae; family Araneidae; genus Argiope; species Argiope aurantia. The sequence goes on along the minus strand of JAPMOR010054712.1, from coordinate 692,576 downwards.
AAATTAGGTGTGCCATGAATACTATAAAAATATTGAATTATTAATATATAGATTTTAAATGTTCACAATCACTTTTTCTTGCACTTTTAACTTTCTAGAAAATGTCATATTTCGTGTTTATTTCATTCTGACAGGTACTAAAACTTACCGCTTCCTATATTTAGTCTGAAATAAAAGTTAACATACTCTTTTGATTTGATCTTATTGTTAATCTTATCACAACACTTTCAAAAAAGCTAATTATTCTCCTAAACGCGTAATTTGTGTGTAAGATAAATTTTATTTTGCAGGGAATAAATTTTTGGAAAATATGCTTAAATAATATTAAATATTATTTATAATAAATATTAAAATATTTTTAATTGAACAAAATTGAAAATTTGTGTTAAAAACTGTTGTCATTTAAAAGAATTTTTTTTTCGAATTTTGTTACAACGTAAAAATTAATTTTTAAAAGTAATAATGTCAAATGTTGTAGCGAAAAGAAATCCAAAGTGTCGTTCCTCTTTTAATTAATTAAAGTTCTAATTTTTTTTAAAAAAAAATTGCTAATAGGCTCATGGTTTTACTTTCTAAAGCATATATATACAAGCTAATAAGGACTATCAAGCCTATTAAGCACACAAACAAACACACACACAAATATGCATTCATCTTAATTATTCTAATAGCCTTTGGCGACCATCTGGTTTGTAGGAGATACTGTTTAGAATCATACATACCAAATAGCATTATCTTTAAATTTCATTTAAGTTTCTAAATTACAACTTTGTATCCGTGATGCCATGAAATTATCAGGTATTAAGAATGCATTACTTCAATTGTCTTACATATACTCTATTCATTATGTAACATGAATCTTTCAAATGGAGGCGAGCGCCATTAAAAACGTAAATGTGTGGTTCGTCTATTTTACAATTTCGTGGTATGATAACTTCACTTTTTTATACATCACATAAACTACACAGACATTGAACAGAATTTTTGAAACTTTTAAGACACTAAGACATTAAAAAGATAATTTTTTATACTTTTAAAAGAACAAAATTCATTTTTTGCAACTATATTTCCGGAAGTGAACTTGAAAAGACACTAAAATTTTACTTACTTTTTAATTCATCCAAATTACAAAAACAAATCATTTAGAAGTACATATTCCCAACCTCCAACATATATATGTCCCAAATTTAAAGAGTAAGTCAAACGGTGTAGCCTATACAGCATCAACACACACACACATCGTTATTATCAGTATAGACAAATAAAATCAGTTGTGTAATGTTTACTTTTTATATTTTGTGGTATTGTGTTTTCATACCCAAGGAAACATAAAAACAAAAAAGAATCTCTGCAAGACTTTCAATGAAATTTTAATAATTTCTTACAGAAATTCATATGTGTAGTGTTAAAATACTAAGTTTCGTCACTATCCTCAATACAATTATCATATTCAAAAACAGACTAATCAATATATATATATAATAGCAAAAAAAGGGGGTTTTCTGAACCTGGAGAGGTTTAAAACTTGGAATTTCATTGAAATGTCGAGGATCCATTTTGTGGCAATTAAAACATTTTCTGTCTTTATAATTAGCGTCGCAGAAATTAATAACGAAAATATAGGACAATGTGATATTCAAAAGCAGAGAAACTCAAATCACTTATATTGTTGAAAACAACGACATCTCCTAAAATATAATAGCTGTTATAATTGCTGTTGACTGCAAGATATAATAAAATGTGTATTGTTCAAATGACATTGTTGGGAATTTATTGCTTTTATTGAAAAATAGAAAACTAACAGAATGTAAAAACATTTGATCAAAGCGCAACGGAATCTCAAATCTACAAATAAAAAGTCTTCTGGCTTAATATATTGGAAATTTCATTGACAAAAATGTAAACGATATCATTGGAAATACTTATGCTTTTCTCATTGCTCTGGTTTGCAGTTAGAATGGCATTTTTTTTCGTACTGGGACATCATTTAGTTTTGGCCAACGATAAAATATTTGGATATCATTTGGGAAAAAAAACTGCAAAAAAGAAAAAAAATCTTCAAAATCTCAAACCAAAATCTCAGAATTTACGTCAATAGCCATTCCAGCAGATTCTCTAATATACAGATAAGTACCTATCGAAAAACTCATGGACAGAGAACTAACGAAATTCTCTGAATCATTCCTCAAAAAGTGAAATAAAAAAACCGACCAAAAAAAACTGAAAAGCAATAGGAGAGGAAGAAAAAAAGTATCAACTGGAATTGTATTTAAATTCAAAGAATTGCCTCATCAAAATTCTTCATAATTGAATCATTCAAGAAGACTCCAAATTTTAAAAATGAAGAACCCAAGGAAAAAAATAATAATAAAAACGATGGAAAAAGCAAGGGGAAAAAATGGAGAAAAGGAGAAAAAAACAAACAATAGGAAAAAGTTTTTAAAAAAAAGCGAAGGCAAAAGTAAACTCATCTAAATTTAAAATATCATCGTGTCAAGATCAAAGCTCTCATTTGCAATAAATCTACAAATAATGAGAAAAAGCAAAGAAAATAAAAGACCAAAATCCTTAATCAACAATAGTTCAGAAGAAATCAGCAGCCATTCTAACTTGTCACCAGAGAGATGTGGTCAGCACGAAAGCTGATAGAAAAAACTATTATGATTAAATAATACCTATTTTGCATAAAATTTTTATTTTTTTAATTCTTTAAAAAAATTTCAAAATTATTCATATTTTTTTTTCTATCTGTGATACTTTCTGTGATATTTCTTTCTTTATCTGTGATATTTAAAAGTGCATCTGTGATATTTTTTGACTGTGATATTTCTTTATTTATCTGTGATATCTATAAGCGTTATTGTGACGTTCTTTGTCTGTGATATTTATAAGCATATCTGTGATATTTTTTGACTGTGATATTTATAAGCGTATCTGTGATGTTTTTTCACTATGATAATAAGCACATCTGTGATATTTTTCTTCTGAGATATTTATTTATGAGCTTTATTGTAATATTTTTTTTCTGTGACATATTTATAAGCATTTCTGTGATATGGACATAATTTTTTGTTTTATAAAAAATAATTGTGTTGTAAAATATGTAAGTGTAAATAATTATATTAAAAATATTTAAAACTTAAAAACAAAAAAATAATTAAAATAACAAATCTCAGCACACAAAAATTTTAAAACTTGAAATATTTATAAAATGATTTGTTGTACGTTTTTAACGTATTCATTGTATATTTGGTATGTAATTAATACATATAAAAATTACGAGCATCTCAATTATTTATAGTTTATACAATTACTTCATTCATGTTGTGTTTGAAAAATACATATACTGTACATAAAAATACATATGCTGTAATAAACTAATCAAATATATCACATTGACACTTAGATGAGTAGCATTTTTTAAAAATGTTACACACAAATTAAGATTGATAACTCCCCTTTTCCAAAATTCATTCTTCCAAATACATTTTTTATAAATGGATTATGTCCCAATCGAGTTTTGGTGAAGTGTATTTTAATATTAAGTTTAGAATAAATATAAGGCTATGAAGAAATTTTACCATTATTTAATATACACTAGATGTCTATAAGTTTATTGGATATATTGATTCTTTTTTCAATTTCAATTAGAGCTTTTTTGTAATTATTAGTATTATTTGTAATTATATTATTAATCAAGTAAATTGCGAAAATAAAAACATTTTTTTTTGCTTCCTAATCGCCTAAAGCAACCAGTTGGTTCGAAGGAAATATTAATTATATTTCCTTTTAGATAAAGCATTTAGATATAATTTCATGACTACGATTTCGCCAAATTATTTCTGATTAGTCATGATTATTTTAATTCTCTTACTAAATTTTATTTATTGCTTACTTGAAACTTTCTAATAGAGACAATCCTAGCGATATTTTAAATGTCAATATCTGGTTTTTTTCATTTTCTAAATTTCACAATATTGTAACTTCACATTTATATTTGTCGATTATATAGAAGCTGAACAAAACCTTTTTAAGCTTTCAAAAATAGCAGGAAATCATACGATTAAATACTTGATGAAACAATGGAAGCGGTTTCAGAACAACATTGTAATCTATTTTTTGAATTTAAGGAAAAAAAATATTTTTTTTAAACTACCAAAATTTAGAAAACTTGCATATTTATTTAATGATATCACTAAAATATCAACTTATAAAATTTTAAAACGATGTAAAATTTATTTTTATGCCTTGATATTTTCGGAAATGAATGTGTACAAATGGTAAAATTCAATTTACTTTTAATAAATTAAAAATTTAATTTAAATTTTTAAAAAAGCATTCCAAGATGCACATTTTCGTCATCCAAGATATATATTTGTCAAATTTGGTAGCTGTAAATCCAAGGATGCGGCCTGTAGAGCACCAACACAAACACATTTATTTTTATTATTAGTATAGATTATGTGTAATAATATATTTGAAGTGAAACTTATTTATAAATGAGATAAAGTTGCTTATTCTTTACTTTCTGGCATAAGATATATTTAAAAAAATATCGTAATCATCAATTGTGTGGAATCTTCACGTTTCATACCTCCCTCAGTCTCAAAAACATATTTTTCGATGTGTGTCTGTTTCTTCGTTTAGATGCAAAAATAATAACTCAAAAGTGAATTGGGTTCGAACGATGAAATATGATATATGAATTTTACCAAATTTGTAAATTTTTCTAACAGATTTTGAATAAAATCTATTCACATCAAGGTTTTTTTTATTTGTTTGAGTGCAAACAATTTCAATAACTTCAAAAACCAAATAACCAATATTAAACTATATTAAAGTAATAATAAAGTAATATTTGGAACACATTTTTTGTGTCTAATGTATAGTCTTAAGTAAAAATTCAAATTTTTGAAGGAAAAAAAAACACGAGAATTGGCTTGTTTGACTGTCCGTCTTTGCATTCGAAACCTGATAACCCAAAAGTACCGTAACAGTTAAATTTGAAATGTAGAGGGACGAGACTCTACATAACTTCATTATGAGGTAGATGAAAATAATAGACGAGTTTCAGGAACAGTTATTTAATTATTTTCTAAGCTCCAAAATTCACGAGACAACTCGAAAATATACGATACTAATTTAGAATACAATCTAATAATGAGCCCTAAGAAGGATCATGGGAAATATATCTTGATGTTTATAAGGTAACTCTATCTGTTGTATCAAAAGAGAAGGTAGTAGAGTTATGTAACCACTAAAAAATTTATTAAGCGATTTTTTTTTTAATTTATTTCTGTATCATCTTTTGGTTTCAGTCGTTTCACTTAAATATCTCCGAAATGAATAATCGATTTTGTTTACTATATAACGAAGCGTAAACCGCTCATAAGTGGGAATTTGAAAATGAAAATTTGAAACCTGATGCCATTCATGACAATGCTTAAATGAAAAGTAGTAACATTTTTATTAGGGAATGTGCGAAAGTGTTCCGAGAGGGAACATTGCTGCTAGCGGTTTTCTATCTCCCTTCTTTTTTCCTTATTCTCATTGTATTGATATATAAATAGAGAACTCGATTACCTATTCTGAGCTCCTACCTATTATATTTCAGATTATTACTATGCTCATAAAAAAATGTCGTTTTACGTATCAAGCCATCCAGTTTTGATGACCTTTGAGAACTTTCTGCGTATCGCAAATTTCAGTTGTCTTTTCATTAAGAAATCCTTCTTTATCTTTTAACAAATCCAAAGTTTTTATTTTTTAAAATTCTTGTCACTTCTCATTAAAGTAAACAGAATTAGAATCCCTGAAACCGTTTGTTTTCCACTTACCTTGCTACAACTTCTCACATGTAAACACCTGATGATTTTGCAATCCCAAAAGGTGAATGTCCGTTCCGAAACAAATACCATAAGAATATCAGAATTATTTTTTTCTTCTTTAGACAAAAGAAAGCTAAAGAGTTTAAGTGTAATTACACCAAACAAACCTCGCCATTAATGATGGTTCCGGTTATTTTTCTAACAGACCAACCTTGTCTCTCTGGATTGCTTTGACTGTCAGGAAAAGAAAATATACTTTTTTTTCTTTTGCCAAGATGCAATGTAATTAACTGTCACATCATCTTTGCGCTTTCATAAAGTTTACTTTTTAAGGAACATTGCTAAGAGAATTAGACATAATTACTATTATTTAACTTTAGAATTTTTTTTGAAACTGAATATTCTTTAGGTGTAAATTTTTCTTCCTCCTTCTATTCAGAGGGGATGTTTTATCTCTCATTCGTCATTCTATGGGCTGAGTCCTGCTTAATGGCTGTTGGTATGGAATTTTAAATTCACTGCAGAATATTACTTAATATAATCTAAATTACTCCAGTATTATAAAGTGTATATTTTGTATTATTATTTATTAAAATTTAGTTAAAAATAAAAATTAGGCAATATGTAAAATCTATTTTTTTAAATTTTATTAAATATTTTATTATAAACATAAATTGCCTAAAAGTAACTAAAAATATAAGTATATAAAATCTTTTTAAATTTCATCAAAAAAGTAATATATATAACTAATTTAAATTAGGTTATAAAATTTTATTAAAAACGAGAATTTTATAATATTTAAACTTAAAACCTGTTTAAAATTTTCAAGAATAAAAAGTAATTTCGGTTTGTGTCATATTTATTACTTAAATCACTGTATGCCTTTAATCCTTCAACGGAGGATTTTTTTTAAAAAAGTCTTTTGGGATCTCAAATTTACTGCAAAATATTATTTAATATAATATTGAAATTGTTTCCGTATTATAAAATATGTATTCGTATTAATATTTATAAAAATTTTGATAATTAAAAATATGTAATATTTTATATATATTTATTTAAAAGATATATACTTCAAATCATTTACCTTACACAGCTGTGTTTAATGTATTAACATATCAATAATTTTTTTCTGTAACTTTATACATTCTATTATATGATAAAAGTGTAGCAATGTTTAAAAGTTTTCACCATTTCTCTGTTTTTAAACTATGTCTAATTGTAAATGCAACAAACTTTTATTGAAAGCATTGATTGCATCTTACCCAACTTGTAAAAATAAACACTTCATATCTTGATCATCAAGAGGGGAAAAAAGCGATAGGGTGAAACGTCAGAAGCAACAGTGCAAATTATTCGGGATACACTTCAACAATGAAATATTGTTACGAAATACACTTAAAATATTTTTAAGAATTACTTTAAAAAGGGGAAAAATTAGTCCGTAAATAAAACTAGTGTAATTGGTTCGATAATTTTTCGAAACTTAAGAAATGATTTAAAAGTAGTTTATTCTAAAAATACTTTCTAGATTTGTATTGCATTTTGCAAATGCCATACTTTATTCTTGCTATGCCACTGGATTCGGGGCTAGACAAATTTATTCCGCTAAGAGAATTTTAACTAATGGCTTCGCAGCTTAGCATCTGTATCACAAAGCACGCAAGAAAAATACAACCTTCTGTCAAATTACATGAATTCCAACGAAAAGTGCAAATGCAACACTTTATTCTTGCTACACCACTTGATTTGAAGAGACAAATTTATTCCGATAAGAAAATTTAATTAATGACTTTGTAGTTTACCCTTTGTATCACAATGTATTAAAAAATACAACTTTCTATCTCAGTATTTCATTTGCATTTAAAATGGAAACTTAATTGCAATATTTTATTCTTGCTACGCCACTGGATTCGAGAAAACAAATTTTCATCAAAGAGCCTTTAAACGTAATGTCTCAGTGGTACAATGCATGTTTCACAAGGTGTAAAGAATAATACTTCCTATCACAGCTTATTAATGTAAAGGGAAACCTGACGAATACTTTACCATGTTGCACTAATGGTTTCAAGGCGAGTATGTTATTTCATGAAGGGATTGAAAACGCAAGAATGATATAGTATCTACTATCCTATATTTAAAAGCGGAAAATTCTGGAACAGAATTTTTATCTCAAAAGAAAGCTCAATTACAATGTAAAATAATCTTGAACTTTCTAGGCAATATAGCATTCATAGAATAATATTCATCTAATCAAACTGTTTCAATATATTTTTTCTACAAATATTAGCATTTTAAATGCTTAACTTCCAATAGAAAAAATTTTCTCGATTACGTCGGAAAACATAATCCACTAATGAAACCTCCACAAACTAATTTTATAATTTTTAAGCGTTTTAAATAGCTCATTAACAACTCATGACCTTTATCAACAATACAACGGTATCAACAACGGTAATCTCACAAGAACATTGTTTCCATCGGTTCATAAGCATCTGGGAAGAAGACAAAACCCTTCCGCGAACCGTATTTAAAAATTCTTTTGTCTGTTCGATTAGAAGCAACGCTACGATGAACCTGACGATAACGTTCCTCAATTAACGTGCATCGCCACTCTTCTGTAAATCCCTGTCGAGCCACCTGCCGCCGCCCGCCCCCAACTAATAAACACTTTCTCCGATGGCTCCCAGCCCCTTAACTCCCGCTGGCTCCTGTGTCAGCGACCTCGAACAGTGAACCAAAAACAGGCAACAAACAAACAATAGGTATTTAGTGACATCTTCAGCACTTCCTGGTTAAAAACAGAAGACGCATCGTTCTCTTTTTCATCGTTAGATATGCAAATGAATCAGAAAGATTCAATTTTATTCTTTGTTATTGTCACCCCTTCAATGAGTCTTCCATTGAGGTTGACGAATTTGATGGGCCGCGTCTTTTGTGTTGTTTGTTTTGGTAACATTGTTTGCCCCTTTTGGGACATAAAAGATGAAGACGGAACTTAAGTGAAAAGGGAATTGATTTATTTTTAATAAAAGCAATAGATTTATCTGTATGTATGTCGAATCTGAGTTTAATGTCCCTATTTGAAGCTTCACAATGGGTGGAATCTCACAATCGTCTGGGAATATCTGCCGAACTTTTACACTACACCACAGCGGGAATGTTACATTTTAAAGACATTCATATATACTAAATCTATGTCAAAAAATTTTGACCCCATTATTTAATAAGCCAAAACTGCCACCAGCCCACTGCGATCGTTTTATTGAGCACCGAATATTCTATTATATATGAAAAGTATCGACATATTTACAAATGTCCGTTTTTACACAATTTTATTTAATCTATTTAATGCTTACAAAATTGGATAATTTTACTGTCGATTTTTCTTTCATTTCTTAATATATTAGGGTGGTAATATTTTTCTATAGTTGCCTGTACGTGATGTCAGCATAATATTTTAATAATTTCAAAACCTAATTTCCGGTTAATCAATGATTTTAATTAAATTTTAATCTCATATGAGAGGCACCATCTAGTAAGAAATTTGGAAAAATTTAACACAAATTGATTCAAAGAAAGATTTTTTTTTTTAGTAAGAACATAGAAAAATGCTCTTAAAAATATTATATTTTTAATACTTCAAATTTGCTTGACATTAATTATTTTGCAATTAAAAAAGAAAAATCATGAAAATTCCCGATTTCCTCCCGTTTTCGCTAAAAGACTACGTCATTAATAAATTAAAAACGAGACATCTTGAAATTTAATCGTAAGGAAATAATGAAGAATTTCATCGTAAATACACAATTTTATTCTTGAAGTGCTGTTAAAAAATGAAATATTTTGATTATCTTAGGTTTTTAATCAATATTTATGCTAAATATCTCTTCACAATTCATAAAAAAATAACTGAAAATATTTTAAATTTTTAAGGTTTTTAGACCAGTTTATATTTATGATATGAAGAAGTGAAACAAATAATGCCCTGATAAAAGAATCTATAAATACGTGTAAATAATTCAGATTCTTTAATCAGGGCATTATTTGTTTGAAGTAAATTCATCTCTTGATATTAAATTTCCTTTATTACATGTTTTTTTTTTCCAAAAATAAACCGCTGTAATTCCAATAAATAAATGATGGATGTGGTAATAAATAACTTCATTTAGAATGCGAAATTAAAACTGAACTACATTTACCAAGAGCGTATTTCGGAATAAAGACTTAAAAAACTATTAAATAAACTATTTCGTCCAAGTAAGCACCAAAGGATTAAGAAAGAAAGAACTGTTATATCTGAAAAACATTTTCTTACTCTGCTGATTTTTATTATTTCAATGAAATAAATATATTTCGAATTTTAACAGATAATCGCCAGAATTTTATTAAAACACGATTAAACTAAGCAAATACAGTTCATTTATTTCTTACAATTTTGTTTTTGGAAAAAAAAATTGAATCGGAAGGTTGAACTGCATGCGTTCATATAATAATAAATACACATACATGATTCTTTTGATGGCGGTTTAAAAGTTAAGACTGCACAATACAAAAACCACAATGTTAATGTCCTTTCATGATTAAAAAAAAAAGAAGAATTATACAAATATAGAAAGAACATCCATTTCATTCATTCAAGAAATTCAAACACTGAGAATTCATTTATCCCTAAATTTCACATAAAAAATTCTACTCAAACATTGACTTAAAGATAATTATTTTTATTATTTTGCTTTTAATGTGTTTGATAAGTTCATTTATTTTTGAAACTGCTAAAACACGAATAACATTTACATTTAAAGAGAATAATTCGATTAATGTTTCAATTTCTATTGCTAATAATGTGTCCGTGTGCACAAGCACGTGTGGGTATGCGCGTGTTGGCAGTGTGCAAGTCAAACGGTTTACCCTAGAGCAATTACGTTTGTCACATATATACCTAGAAGGACGAAAATCTGAATGCCAAAGAAAAATTTTTAAAATTATAATTTAATTAAAATTTGAAAAAAATTAATTATTTTCGCATAAAAATTAAGCTAAACTTTGGCATTTTATTGCGATAATTTCTTAAAAAAAATTACAAAACAAAAGATGATTTTTTTAGATTTGAAAATTTCGAATATATATGTGTAAACATAATTTTTGAAGCAGAGTCATGGCCAAAGACAGAGAAGAATTATTAAGTTCGCTTTATTGCATCCCGGGAGGCACGAATTATGTACAAGCAGAAATGACGAGGACAACACAAAACGACACAGCACGAAATGAGAAAAAGTTAATGAAAATTTTATCCCTGTGACTATATACTGTGATATTTTAATAGGGATTTCCATCACGTGTCAATCACTAGTAAGGGAATCATAAGGATCTTTTAAAAGAATGTACTTAGCTGGACAGTATTTCGTCTCTTCACTCGGAGTGTGGGAACCGCCGACTAAAGCATTTTCACAGAGCTTTTGTTGCATTAATTAAATATAAAAAGTGGAATGGGATCAGGAAATAAGAGAATATTTTAGAATGAAGGTAAAATGAGCTAATTGAGCTAAGAATTGAGAAATTAATTAAATTTAAATTAAATTTTAAAATATCATTAAAATAATTTTAAAATATAAATTATATATATATGTAGTGATATTTTAAACTCTTAATTTCAATTTAATTAATTTCCAAGATTTTATCTTAATTTAGCCCATAGTAAGTTCATTCTCTTATTTTTTGATCCAATTCCACTTTCTATACTTAATTAATTCAAGATAAGCTTTATAAAAATGCCGAATCGGCTAAACGCCGACACATTCTCACGGTCCGCTTGAAGGGATAGGAAAATGTCCAGTAAGCACATTCTTTTTTAAAATATCCTTGTGTTTCTCTTACATGTGATTGACATGCGTCAGAATCCTAATAATATATTAGCACTATGAAGAAACATTTTCCCTATCAAAATCTCAGGTTATATGAGACGAGGAATAATTTATTTCTCAGCTTCTTCCCCAATTCTGCTTTTGTCCCTCACTGTGGCGGGCGTCGCAATGCCCGCGTCTTTGCTTGTAAATAACTATGCTTTCCCGATGGATATTAAAATTAATTTAAAAATGTAAAAAGTCTTTTCACTGTCTTCAAAGCTGCATCCTGTTTCACATAAAATAATGCTTACACACACACATATTATATATATATATATATATATATATATATATATATATTCGATAATACTAATTTTTGCCATGTGTTTTTTCCAGTTTTTAATCAATTCTTAAAAAATATATTACTACTACTACTAACTAACGTTGCTACTAAAATTTTTTCCTTGCTTTTTTACTTTCATTTATAAATAGCATAGAGAAAGTGTACTATTGGTCGAAAAATTCGAATTCGAGTTTTTTTAGACATTCCTGAGTTAGCAAAACACATTTTTGGAAAATGTCCGACAGATGCCTGACAAAGATAGTTCAAAAACGCTTTGAATGAGATAGATGAAAATTGGTATATACACCGAATTTGTCAAACTTTTAGCATGGTCCATTCAGTAGAAGACAGTCTGTCAGTCGAATATAAGTTAACACAATAATGCAAAGGGAAGAAAGCTAGATAGATAAAATTCGGTACACATACTAACATATATAGTGTAGGAAAGTATCAAATTAAGATTAAAAAACTATGTGGTCTGGCCATCTGGTAATCTGTACTTTCAGAAACATGTCAACGCAATAATACAAATGACTCAAATATATCAAATTTGGTAAGAAATTTCGCCACTATGATTGTAGTTTTGTGCCAAATTTTGGTTTCAATCGGTTGGGAGAAATTTGTCTAAAACACAAATTTAATTTTCGGATACTATTAACCGCATCCCGGAGATTAATCGCCAAATAACTCGCCAAGGATGACACGATAAATTCAATAAAAATGCTAAATTCACGCCAAAGGGTAATATTTAATATCTATTGTTTGCCAGGTCCATGCAAGGCATTTCCTGGGATATTATTAGATATTTTATTAGATAGCATACGAGAAAGTTTTGCGGAGACCGTCTTCCCTAGTTTCATCAATTGATGGTGAAGATATGAAGACTCGGCTAGGTCATCAAGACAAAAGCCACACAATATATGCAGTTCATATGTTTAGTAACCATTAATTAATTCCGGTTAAACGACTCGTCATCAATGACGGCTAGTTGTGAAATAAACTCTTATTTAACAAAAAAAAAAACTTTGTAATATAAAAATTAGGCAACTTACAGTAAAAACAATGATTTCATTTGCATTATTTTCCCTTCTCCAGAAATTCTAGAAATGTTTATTGTCCTATTATTCTATAACGATAAATTTTAACAACAAATTTTGCCAAAATTCCCCCAGCTGGTAATATTCCACAATTTTTAATCAACAAAAGAATGGTTTATTAGAAATTTATCGATTCTTTAAATATTTATGCAGCAGCAATATTTGCAATAAGTGATTAATTAATTGCCATAAGAAACGATCCTCCAGCGATTTCAAAATAATTTCCGTTTGCATTAAAATCTTCTGCTTAATAAAATAAGATATTGGAATTTGAATAATTTAGTACTACGCAAGACAACTACGAAAAGAAAATTTAGATTCAAATTCCAATTATGAGAAACTGAGTATAAAAATTATTTATTAAAGCAGCGTTACTTTGAATGTAAAGGTCAGGAACTAAGGACACCTGAAGATTTAAAATATTTCATAAAGAAGAACAGAAGAAATCTCCATGTCCCCACTCAAATTTATAAAGAAAATTTGTTTTTACATAACAAACAGTAGTATAGTAAAACTTTTGAATATACAAATATAGCAACATTTCACTAGGTAACTAAAAGAGGAAAGTTGATACTTATTTTATCTATTTAATACGAGATTCTCAACAAAAAATTAGAATAGAGAAATAAATTACGATTTTTGAACTAAAAATGGCAGTAGATTTATTTTTAATCGTTGAAATAATAATAAATATGATTAAAAGACATAAAAAGACCATATAATGAATAAATAAAAGAAATAATTTTGATAAATAAAATAAAAAGAGTCGATTAAAAAATATCTGTGCTTATTGATAATAATAATTTAATAAATAATTTTAATAAGCAACTTAAGATTCCATTTTGTATACAAAGATTTCACAAAGAAGAAAAAAACATTATCAGCATTAAAATCATCATTTGAATCTCAAGCGTTCCATATTCTCATAGGTAAGAAAATATGTATTGGTCTTGCGATTGAATGAATTTTAAAGCAGCAAAGTTCTCGGAAAATTAAAGACCTTAATCATTTTACTTTCGATCGAGGTAATGCAAAGTGCAGATATAGCTAATTAATGAAATTAATTCCGAAATAATGTTATATATTGTTACGAATCCGTAATGTTGTCTTCCAGCTTAGTTACTTCCATCACAGGAAAGACAGTTTATTGGATGCTGATTGGATACAGGTTCAATGACCCGCAGGCTTGGCGACAAACCTGGCAAGTATTTGGCGATTTGGCGACGAATTTGGTGACAAAATGGGTGATACTAGAATTTTCAGGTATCTTGGCGATAAAAATATAACTGTCCTGTTTTATTTTTCTAAATTTTCTGATACGATAATTCCATGTTTTTATTTTTCATCTAAATTACAAAGGCATTAAGCAGTATTTTTCTTTCATAATTTTCAAAAGTGTTATAAAATTATACGATTAAATTTATGATGGTACAATGAAACCGTTGAATTTCTGTTCAATATTAAAATTCAGTGCTTCTCAAACTTCCAAACACTACGACCCCTTTCTACTTTTTTGTATACATAGTATTGAGAAAGTATTTCAATCTTTAAGAAATTCGAACTCGAGATTTCAACAAATCTCCGCGTTTTAGATCTATCTGAGTTCCAAAAAATCATCTTTGGAAAATGTCCCATCTGTCTATCTGTGACTAAGATAACTAGAAAACACTTTGAACTAGACAGCTGAAGTTTGGTATACGTTTTGTATACCAAATTTGCAGATTCTATCAAATTTTGAGTAAAATCTTTTCAGAGGACGTTAGTTTGTCCAGTTATATGAATATAAAATAACACGATAATTACAAAACCAAGTGAGCTAGATAAGTAAAATTTGGTAAACACATTTAACATTTATAGTGTAAACACTTACCAAATTTTGAGCTAATTCAACAACGGATTCATTTTCTGTCTGTCTGTACTATCAGAAACATGTAAACGCGATAACATAAGAACACAACGATGTAAATATGTCGAATTTAGTTTGGTAATGTATTATTCTAAATGTAGTTTTGTGTAAAACTTTTATTTCAGTTGGTTCGTAAAAACATCTGAAACACAAATCAGATTCTTCGATACTATTAACCAAGGATGCTAGGGATCAGTCGCCAAGGATGGCAAGATAGATTCCGTAAAGATGCTAAATTCTTGACTGAGGTTAATATTTCGTAACTATTGTATGCCAAAGCCATGCAAGGAGTTTTCTCAGATAACACCTTTATTAAAGTGTGTACTAAAGGAAAAGTGTGTGTAAAGGTTTGGGGTGACCATTTCCTCTGGTTTTAAAATGTAATCCACTATATCCTTCTTACATGACATTTTTCAGACATAGACAGTTTATGTTCTTTCCAAAGAAGGTTTCATATACCAAAAGGAAAATTTCGTGAAGTAAAAAAAAAATTATTATCAAACATAATTTTACGAAAACTGTGCACACCTTGAAGATCTTAAGCCGACGTTAGGTATATATGTTACGGCTAAAGCCCGAAATCGGCCAATTCGCATTTTGGCCAAAGTTGCTGTAAGCTTACCGGCCAATGTCCGATCTTTTCCTGATTTCGGGCTTTGGCCGGCCAATTCGCGAAGTGGCTTGGGAGATCGAAATCAAGAGCAAATTGTTTTACACCCTGTTAAAAATGAAGTATTTAAAAATAATACTTCTGTGCGCTGTTATTTTTAAGTACAATTGTTTCAGAAACGAGTTCAAATATAAGCGACACCTCTTAGTTAAAAATAATGATCTCGTGTTATTCTGTTCTCATATTAAAGCCTTAATAAAAATTATTCAGTGAACGTATATGCTTAACAATGTGATAGCGTGAAGAAGATGATATTTGCGCCCTTCAAAATGGCGAATTGTATCCTGAGCAAATGCGTTGCAAAAAATATGAAATTTTTTGCAAAGGCATATAGCAAATTTAAGGGCTAATTAAAACAAATATGAAGGAAATATAGTTTTGTTATTAATATTATTTAAAGACATTTATCTTTGTTGGCGCCATCTGTCGAATTTCACTTACAACATGACCTTATTTATATTTTATACATAAATGTCATTATATTTATTTTAATTTATTGTTTTTTTCCCTTGTAAAAAAGTTCGTATTTTATGAAACGATATTTCGGAAAAGAATGTAATCTGGAAAATTTAGCATTAGGTCTATGAGGCAGAAAAAGACTTACGATCGCCCTAAAACATATCTTGGAATACACCAGTCTTGTACGAGTTAGTCTAGTTGGCAGTGCATCGGGCTGCAGATCGAACGGTCTGTGTTCGAATCCCTCTGGGTCAAACCATGTCAGTAGAGATTCTAGTGGCAAATTTAAGTTTGTATAATTTCTGCAGATTTTGAAAAACATATACTCATATTCGAATCCTTGTACATATTCAATTTATTTTACTTATTTTTAAGTATTCTGTTTAATGAGCCGCCTACCGGCCAATCTAACATTATCACATCGGCATTTGGCCAAGGATTCCCAGCCACTTCGCGAAATGGCCAGCCAAAGCAGAATATACAATATTAATTGCAAGCACTTCAGACTTTGGCCAAAACGCGAATTGGCCAGCCAATTCGCGAACTGGCCGAACTTCGGGCTTTGGCCGTAACATATATCATTGTCCAAATTTTGGAAAAAATTACATGACAGTTAAACTGATATCGTTAAAAAGACAATTTTTTGAATTTTAAAATGGTCTAGAAAATGAGTTCTGTGCAAAATTATTTCCGATATGTCGCGGAAAAAAAAACACTCAAAATCTCGCTTAATTTTTAAACAATTAAAATTCTGACTAAAACTTCGGAAAATCACTCTAAATTGCATATGCATGACCTTCAAAATATATCTCTTACAAATTCAATAGTTCTATTGAAACGATCTGTCCTGTAGAAGGACATAAGACATACATATTCTTCTTTATTATTAACTAGGCGATCAGCTGCTTTGACAGATATATTGTTTACATTATTTCTAATTAAATCACTTGTGCAAACTTAATAATCTCGATTCCCCCAAGAAATTATTTTTAAATATCAAAATTGTGATAGACATAAAAGTTTGTTATTAAATAAAATCATTACTGAAAAATTTATTTAAAGTTGATTAAACGGTTAGTAACAGAACACTAAATTAGATTAACAAAGTATCCGCAAAAACCCGGAAACACCACATAAAAACACATTACACCATTATTATATCTTATCAAAACTTACCGCATCAATATTCGACACATTCCAGACAACTATGAATTAAAGAACAAACAAGTTAAATTACATTACACAATGCTAATCAAAAATAAATCTAATTTATTGATATGCTTATAAATTTTGAATATACTATATTAATATAATTTTTTAATTTGTGCAGACAAAATATAATGAATAATAACACTTCACCCCCTTAATGAATATAATTGCAATCACTTTAAAATTCAGAAATATTAAATTTGAAACAACACACTGCAAATATTGCCTTAATATAATAGATCTTTGCATTCAAGGATATTGTAACACATTGCTATGTTGAATGACCCCTTACAATTTACGTCTTACCTTAAAATGCATCTAAAATCTCGTGATAGATTCAATTCACCCAAGGACTCTCTTCGTGAATCATTAGCAGGAGTATGGGAACAGGACAGAAAGCGACTTTCACAACAATTATATATCTAGGATTGGTCACATCATAATGGGCAGCATTATTGTGCAACTATCATGAAAATATCAAAATTTTATTTAATTTTTAATTAATTAAAATTTAAAGTATATTTTTACCAGATATCATTTATTTGGTCTTTTTAATCTTTATTATTAGTACGAAATGAAGCAAGAATTGAATCGAATCTTGAAAGATATAAATTTCTTGTAAAGAGCCAACGCACACATATTAATCTTTATTATTGCCTTTGGCGACTAATTGGATTAACTGAACATTTCAGGATTTGCTGAACATTTCAATTGTTTCCACATTAAAACATTTTGATGCTTCATATTTTGGTAGACATATAACTTATATTATTTCAAAAGCCTTACACAGTTTTTCTTTTCATTATGCTTTGCATTTCCTTAATTTTCAGTCTACATCTTTATATATCCTATTATGCTACAAGAAAGAATGGCAGTGTTTGAAAATGAGCACACTTTAAAAATTTCATCACCGCTTCATTCTGAAGTTAAATGCTAATTTTAAGTATAAAAAAATATCAAAAAATTTATTAAAAGTATCCTTATACTGAAACATAATCAAAATGAGAAAATAAACTGTAGCTTCATATTTTGATCATCAACAAAGGAAAAAAAGGCAGGATGAAATCAGTAGCAACAATGCTACTACAACAATAAAATACATAGTTGTAAAACACGTTTAAAATATTTTAAAACTAATTAAAAATAGAAAGAAAAATTGTGCAACAAAAAAGTTATTAACAATCAAATTTTTTGAATTTTAAGATCATTTTTCTATTGTAATAATTTCGAAAAGCCATCGCGGGACAAGAAACTAAATTTTCATTTCGTTTTTAATTAAATTTCTTATCAAATTTTTAAAAAAATAATTCCAAGCTGCACATTCCCATCCTCCAAAGTACATATGTTCCAAGTTTAGTATGTTTAGATTGAACAGTCTACCCTGTGGAACACTAACACTCACACACACACACACACACACACACACACACACAAGCAAGCAAGCAAACACATTATTTATCTTTTTTATAAGGAAAAAGAGATAAATTCAATTTTATGCTTTATTTAGCACATTATATAATATTTTGTACAATAAACAGATTTCGTTATAAAAAACAGATTCGCTTTGTATATTTTAAATAACTGCTAATCTGCTATTATTTCTAATCTAATTTTTCTATAAATCTTACGCTTTTGTTAATGCGGTAGTTATTTTATCTGAAATCTGTCGGATTAAAAATAATCTTAAGAAAAAAAATTCATGAAATAAGAGTGAAATAAGTATCCAATTATCGGTGAATAACGAGATATCCAATTATCGCTAGACAAAATTTTTGCATCGTTCATTATTCTTCTCACGTAATAACATTTCCTTATTTCCCAATAGAATTTTTTAAACAATGTCATTTTTTTCTGATTCTTACACAAACTGATTAGTGTTTGAAAACAAAATACAAATTCGACGGAAGTGTACAGCCAGGAAATTTCCGGTAGAATAGTTTGGAAATGACGTTCAGATTTGACCTAGTTTTAACATATCCAACTCCCTCGCCGCTACTATATTGACCTGCAGGCACTTATCGGGGAATATGAGATTTTTGGAAGCAATTATCACCCTGGAGTACATACTAATTCAAGGACGACTATCAAGACTTGTAAGAACACGTGATTCCATTCGAACCACCTGCTCCCTCCTCCGGAGATGAGTCTCAGACGGGGGCCTCGATTGTCACGTGATCAATTCGAAACTTTTCTCAGACGACAGCTGATAGAAAGTCAAATATACGCATACCCAAAATGATCCAAGTCAAACTTTGGAAACGGTTTGTTGAAATGTGTGTAGGATTTTTGTGCAAATAAAGGATATCTATTTCGGTGGATAGTTGTGAAAGGGTTTTGATTTTAAAATGCCGGAAAGGGAAAGTTAATATTTATTTAAATCAGAAGTCAGACTATTAAAAATTGAGACGTGTATGAACAACTATTGAATAAGTTGGATAACAATGATGGATGCCATTTATTTCAGTAATTTAATATGGAATGTAGAGGGGGATTGCAGTTTAATGATCGTTTCCAGTAAAGACAAAACGTATCAATACAAATCAGTTTAATTAAAGGACTTGCAATATCAATAAGTAGTTCTAATCCCAAATAGAGAGAGGGAATTAAACCCAATAAACGAAGAGGAAAACGTTGATAAAGCAACATAGTACCTAAAAATAAATAAAAAATGGAAACATGTGATAAATTAATCTTTCTAAATGTGTCTTAAAAATTTTAGATATTCCATTTTTTATTAGATTATTGAAAATTCTTTATATATGACAGGAGACTAAACAATGTTGCCACGCCCGTTTTTCAGATCATCTGTTAAAACAGAGCCCGATGAAAAATGATTTTTTTTTTCCTCTGTCTCAAACTTATGGTTAAACTGAAATGAGGTTGTCACTTAATTTTGTCTACATGCGATTTTACTCATACGAATGAAAATTTTAAATTAGGGGGGGGGGAGTGTTACATTACAAGCTAATTTACAAGTTTCGATACACAAAGGCTTTTAAAACAATGAAAATAAAAATGCATGATTTTTAAATATGCTTTTTATTTACATTTGCAGCAAAAACATACATTTAATCAGGTCTGCGATATGAATTTATTTTTTTAAGTTGTTATGATCGAGATATATGAAATATTCATCATTCGTAGGTTCTTTTTATATTCATTACACAGGCATAATATTTTATTTCAATAAATTGTTTGAATTTCTTTTTATTTTGAACAATTTAGAATATAAATTAACTAACATTTTGTAAAAGTTTCATGCAAATGGGATGGATTTGATATCATGGCATTGACGAACGAAAACTTTTAAATCCATTTTTCATGTTCTGTTTTTGTTTATGTACTAATTTTCGAAAGCCTAAGGTTTTTGTAAAAATTAATGTAATGGTGAGAAATTTTGTGAATGTTCTATAATATTTGGTCTAGGAATTAATTCTTGTGGTTTTGAAAGAGATGGCGTAACTAGCTTATTGTCCCATAGTTTCGTTTGTTCAAACATGCATTTAAAACTACTGTTATTGCGCATCTAGTTGAGTATATGACATTTGGTTTAAGTGTAAACAGCAACAATTTTTATTCAACTGAAAATGTCAAATTTTGTGCCTGATAAAGTGTTTTTGCTTGGGGGATTCTTCTTCATTACTTTAACATGAAGAAAAGTGCTACCGAAAATCATCGTATTTTGGTGGAAGTTTATGGTGACCATGCTCTAGCTAAGCGAACGTGTCAGAAGTGGTTTACACGGTTTAAAAGTGGTGATTACGGCTTGGAAGACAAAGAACGACCTGGACAGCCAAAAAAATTTGAAGCTTCTGAAACTATTGGTGGAACTATTAATGTAGAGCGTTATCGACTTCAGTTGATGCGTTTGGAACAAGCTCTGGCCAGAATGGGATAACAGGCATAATAAACTTATTTTTTCAACATGATAACGCTCGACCACATGTCGCAAAACCGGTCAAAACATATTTGGAAAATGTCGGATGGGAAGTGTTATCCCACCCGCCCTATTCACCAGGCATTGCTCCTTCAGACTACTACTTGTTTGATTGCATGAATGACGATTTTCTTGGACAGAGGTTCACTTCTTCAGAAAATATTGAAAAATGGATCTCTGATCGGATCCCTTCGAAAAGTGAGGAATTCTTTCGACACGGAATTCGTAAATTGCCTGAAAGATGGAAAAAAGTAGTTTCTAGCGATGGACAATATTTTTGATAACGCATTTATGTATTTTGCTTTTGAAATAAAGCTTTAATTTTTTATTAAAAACCGCACGAATTAATTCCTAGACCAAATATATGCTTTATAAAATTTGCTATGGAATTAGCACTAAGACATACTAATAGTAATTTTTTAAATGGTTCAAAACAAAAATGAATGATTTTTTCAGAATTTTTTTTGTGTGCTTTAAAATAAAAAAAATTATAAAAACTTATATATTATTAACAGGAAGAAATGCATAGCACGCTTTATTAGTAGCTAGCCTGAAAAAAGATTGCAAAAAATCTTCAATTAAAAAGAATTTAACAAAGCTCAATGTTTTTTAAAAGAATAAATTTTATATGAAATTTTGAAATAATTCAATTTTTTTAATAGGGGACAGTTATACAGTACAATTTTAAATAAAATATAATTAAAAATAATTCCAAACATTAAATTTTTTTAAAAATTGTTTAAATTTGTCACCTTAAAGAAAGAACTGTTATTAAGAATATTATTCAAAACACTACACTCCTACATTAGAGCACTGCATCCATTTAATGGGGACTTTCGGCATTTTGAGGCTCTGAGCAATGCACGTTATGAGGACCCTCTTTTAAAAATTGATAGTCGTTTCACATTTCAACAAATTTTTAATTTAACATAGTAATGATTCATTTTATGTTTTTTTACAACTTTATGAAAAAGTCTATATTTTCATTCCTTTATTTTCATGCCTCCCCAGAACCCACATATGCCCACAATCCGGACTCTTGGTTTTATAAATTCAGTATAAATTAAGTGAACAGAAAACAGAAAATTGATTAGACTTGGATACTGTATTCTTTGGATTTGCTCTTTTTTGAAAATTTGCATAACAGAATAATAATTTTTCTTAATCAATTTCCCCTCACTTCCGTAATCTAGATGGAAATCTGCCACTAATTCCCTTCATTTTTAGTTTGGATTTGATATGAATGAAAACTATACGCATTTCATGATTTAAAACATCAAACAATAATAAGTCGGAGTAATGAATTATCTTTTAAAAATTGTGAAATTGCAAAAAAGTAGAGCACACTGAGACTAATTTTTAGAAAGGTAAAAGGAAAATCATTTGGAAGCCTAGAAGTATACTGATTGGACACGATTTAGATGATTATGTAAATTTAACAATCCTTTAAAAGCAAAAAAATATTGAAAACAATATCAACCTTAAATAATGCTCTTTTTCGACTTAATCGCATAATCAGTATGAGATTTCGTGTTGAATTTCATGATACAGTGAAGAGATGCAAGTAAGTGTTTCACAATCCATACTTGTACAAGTTTTATTTAGTGCGCATTTTTTCCACTGCTAATGGATAATTTGATCCAACGTTTAACACAGGTCTGCATATTTTAATATATTAATTTAGTACATTAATTCTAGGTAATCTGAAAATACTCTTAATAATAATATAGCAATATTATCAGTTTTCAATGAAAATTTTAATATTTGGTTAACATATGTAGTGGAAAAAACCGTATAGAACAATCATATTGTTACGAAATTTTCTTTACCGGGGTTCGTTTGGATAGTGGGAGTGATATGGTGTGTGGAGAACGCTCAATCAGTAGGCAGAAGTAGAATAAAAAAACAACGACGTTTATTTACACAAAGACACACAGGACAGCACTAAGCGACAACTATATACAGCACAGAAGACGATTATCTTCACCCGAGACGTGTAGCATACAACAGCATACACAGCAGCATACAACCAGAATCTACCGCAGACAGTAGCGCACAGCTCAGTTCAGCACTAGCTTGCCTCAGTCGCTTCCGACTCCTCCATCTTCTACTTCTCCGACTCTGGCTAGGATTACTGACTTCGCTCCGTCGATTCCGCTTATTCTTCTTCGACCACTCCGTCCACTCTGACTACTGGCTTTTTCCGCTCCGTCTTCGGACTACTCCGTCGTCTCTCCGACTATTGGCTTCGTCGTCTCTGTCTGGCAGCTGTAGTCCCTTTTATAGGTCTCAGGAGGCGGGGCTAGAAGCCTCTCAACCAATCAGGAACGTTCGAGGCGTATCTCGGTTCCTACTGGACGGATCGGGAAAATTCTCGAAGTTTCGGGTATTATTTAATTGGCGCCAAAGTCTCCAAATTGGTCGCCAAGTCGCCAAATGGTCGCCAAGTTTGTCGCCAAGCTCTGAGGCCTCCGACGCGCTAGACCCATTCAGATGACTGTAAAACTTTCTTTCTATTGATGGAACAAACTATGCTGGGAAGCCGAATTGCAGGTTTGTAACAATATTAATTAGGGAGAGGAAATTGCAAATATTAAAAGAAAAATGGTACTCCGGTCAATCAGTAAAATTTTTATTGGAATCAAATTTAATAAGACTGCCTCATCCCGAGTTACTCCCCAATCCTGATGTTGTCCGATGCTATAAGCGATATTCGTCAGTTCCATTCATTTCATCAGTTCCATTCATTCAGTGCTGGATATTTAATCTTTCCATGAGGTGAACATACATTTTCCGATCAGCTTTACTTCCGATTCAGAAACCGAAGTCCCACAATGAGAACCTTGTTTGCTCATATCTCTAATATTTAAATATTGATTCACTTTTCATGTTTGGCCGCCAACCTATCAGCTTTTCTTTCAAACTGCCACATTCTCGCTCGACCTTCCTCCGCATTTTTCTTCAACTGATATCTCTAGACGCCCCATTACTATTTCAAAAAACATTGTAGGATTAACACGCGTATCACTTAACTATTCAAACGATTGCCAGCTGAGATGATTTCCGTTACTCGTAAAAGATTAACAAACTGGAAAGCTATTCTTTAGTGTTGTCGCAAAAGTTGTGTATAAAAGTGCAATTAACAAACAATATTGCTTTAAACTCATTTTGTGTTAATTAAAGCTTTACTTTTCCTTTTTTGTCACCATTTCACCGTGAAGTGAAATATAAATATTTATTACGGCATAATAATTATTTTCCTTTAATATTTCTAAAAATACTGACAAAGCAAACCTCAAATGTCATGGACTCGCTCTCTACAAATCACAAAGAAAATAAGGTATAAAAATAATTTTATATAATACTTAGATATTGCTTTCACATTCACATGAATATACAAAAGGTTCATGGATTTTGTCCGAACTTGATATATTGATGTAGTTCAATAATTAACTTCAATATCAGCTTTTAGCCAAGTTAGTTTAAAATTTCATATGATGAAGATGATGATGTCGTGTCCGCTTTACCACGGAAAGGAGGTGCAGTAGCATCTGAGGGTAAAACCCCTGAGCACCCGAGGGCAGGTCTGACTTTTAGCTCATATGAAGATGACACTCATACATTCGCTTGCACAACCTCTTTTTACAGGGGGGGGGGCGCATTCACACACCTCACAAATAGAACACAGATGGAGAACAACCATGCCCGAACCGGGAGTAGAACCCAGGACGCTCAGATCACGGGGAAGGCTCGCTACCCCTATGCCAGGACGCCTGCAAAATTTCATATAGATCTGCCATTTGGATCATATTGAACCCAGGGACGTTAATAAAGTCAATAGTTTTTAAAATATCTTTTTTCTTTCCTCATAGCAATATCTCGTATGTGAGAAAGTAAAATTATTAGTAATTAAGTTTAACCTTCAAGATGCGATAACAATAACTGATTAACTAAAGTGACAAGTTAGGTAACAAGTTAGGATTCAAAAGTGTGTATTCTTCTACACGGTTTTTAATTTTGCATGCATTTTCTGGATTTTTGTTTTGTTTTCATTTTTGTCTGGAACAATTTGGAATCTTTATAAATCCTTACCTCGAGAATTGCATACACGTTTTACATCTCTTTCAGACATTAAAAGTATTTTTTCCAGCCATCTTCTCTTCACTTGCAAGAGAATTCAAAATGCTTTGCACACAAACTATAGTTTTGTTACAAAGTTTGACAGAGATGTATCAGGGTGAAGCCTGTTATTCTCGTATATTCAGGGAAATAACAGATACCAATATTAAAGTGACTAAGGTGAAATGATTGAGACAGATTACAGTGCCTCTAATGGCGAAATAAAGAAGTTAATAAATAAAAAAATAAAATAAAGAATATCCTCCAAACACCCAGTTAGAAAAATGTACGATAAACCATAATAAAAACACAGTAAAAAGTTTCATGGAGTTAATTGTAAAATTGGCGAAGGTATTTGCGGTTAAAATCATGAACTTTCTAAGATTTTAAAATGGGTTCAGCCTAAAATTGAAAAATGTATTCCCAAAATTAAAACAAAAGCATGTGTTCTTAATACATAGAAAAATGCAGTCTCGCAAACACGTTTTTCTCGGAAAAACTGTGTGATAATATCGGGTAATACCTTTTTCAATTTTAGTCACAGAATGTTTACATTTTTAAGCTCAAATATCACAGAAATTTTACATATAACTCCATGAAATTTATTCTTGTGTTTTTATTGTGCTTGAATGCACATTTTTTTAATGGACTTTTTGACCGCCCTCCTTTACATTTTGAATTATTTTTGTAACTTCCTTATTTCGCCACTAGATGGCGATATAAACTGTCTCAATCAATTCAGAATAGTCCCTTTACTATAGGTACAAGTTATTTACCTCGTTTTTCAAGATGCTGGTTTGAATTTTAAGGACTTGAAAAGACTTCACCGATCACACTGTGTACATAGAAGTTGGGTGGATATATATGAAGGAAACGGAACATGCATTCGTCCTTGTCTTTGAAGTGCATGCACTGTGAACTTGAAAATTCATTAAATAAAATAAAAGGCAAATATGTAGATGTACAATCTATATGGATAAAACACATACATTGCACATCTACAGTCATCTAGAGATATCAGTTTATACTGTAATAACATGTCTCTATTAAATTTTGGGGCCAATCAAGGAAAACAGGAGAAAATACTAAAGCTTTAGGTTTAATCTTCGTCGTATGACGAAACAAAAAAAAAACTTGGGAACAAAGTGATCCCGTTGGCTTAACCGGTTGCATTAACCATGAAATAACTGTGATTCAGATCATCTTTATAATTAGATTCCTTTTTCTTTGCATCTCTTAAATGTAATAAAGAATAAGTAATTTAATTCAATAGTAGTTGTAAATTAAAGAATCCAAATATTTAATGGGGTTTGAGATAAACGATTTTCATAAAACTGCGAAATATAATTAAACTGATAATTGATAATATAATATAATTGATAATAATAACTGATAATATAATTAAACTGAAAAAACGGCTTAAAATATAATTAAACTGATAAAAACATTAAATGTTGCTAATTTAATGCAATTGAAGACAACAAACATATACTGAACATAAGAACTTTCATTTGATAAAAACACTTTAAACAACACATCTTCAAAGAAAACTATTCAAATACCTTCACAGAAAAAAATATTATTGAGTTTCGAAATGGCGAGATGCCATTTCTCACTAAATAATTCATTCACTCAGAAAATTTCCAAAGAAAAGTGATTAATTATTCTGTTTGGAGGCATACGTATGGGAAATTAATAAACGAAATGAAATTAAAATTCATATATAGACTATCACAGACATTTGAAGATGAGTTCTAGGAAATGGTGAGGTAGAAATACTAGAAAATTAATGACAAAAAGTTCCCGCCAGGGGGATTTTTGGCGCAGTGAGGATGTCAGAAATTGTAACGAGTGCGTCGAAATGCGTTATGCAAGGACTCATGAATGTTCATGAAATAGAAAATGAAGCTCAAAAAAGATTGCATGCAATATGAAATTCTTTGAAGATATTCTTGCATTAATTAACATTGCGGTTACTTTTATTAGTAGCTGTTCTTATTTTTGTATATAAAATATTACATCGGCATTTTTATTTCAGAAATGAATCCCCTCCCTCATTTCCACAATATGCATTTGAAATTTGATCTTATAGCACGGAAAGTTATTTGATGATCTTACAGTGTTTTTATATATTTTTGTATTTTATTCATTGTTTTATTAATCTTTCTCGAAAAAAATCAACATCTCATTTCTCAAAAGAAAAAAAGAAAAAAAAAACCATTTCTCAAAAAAATCAAGAAAGAGTATTTTATTCTTTTCTTTTCTAAAAATGATTTGTAAATATTCATGTATGTTTTGTATTAATTAATCAAATGATTAATTACTACAAAACTATTATTAAACTATAATTAATTATTATAAGGTTCTTTAAAAAAATTAAAATTGAATATTTTATTAACTAAAATTTTTTACATAAATAATTTTGATTAAAAATTGAAAACTCTAGATTTTTATTAGAGTTTTCAGTCTAAATGATTTTAATTAGAAACATATGATCTAAATTAATTTTCTGCATTCCTTCATTTATTTACACAAACATGCAAAAATAGCACGAAAATACGAGAAAAATATATAATAGAATTAATTAACTTCAAATTTTTATCATTTTAAAACCTTTATATGGAATATTTTCTGATAAGTCAATATATATATATATATGTAATGATATTTTAACTCTAATTTCAATTTAATTAATTTTCAAGATTTTATCTTAATTTAGCCCATAGTAACTTTATTCTAAAATATTCTCTTATTTCGTGATCCAATTCCACTGTCTCTACTTAATTAATTCAAGAGAAGCTTTGTTGAATTGCAGAGTCAGCTAAAAGTCGAACTTTCCCACGCTCGGCGTGAAGGGGTAAAAAACTGTCCAGTAAGCACATTCTTTTTAAAAGATCCCTGTGTTTCCCTTACATGTGATTGACATGCGTCAGAAATCCCTATCAGAATCTTATTAATATATTAGCACTATGAAGAAATGTTTTCCCTATCAAAATTATAGGTTATATAAGACCAGGGATAAAATGTCCGAGAGCTTTTTCCTCATTCCTCTCTGTGTCGTCCTGTGTGCTCATCGCTTGTACATATGCCTGCTTCTTAAAAATGAAATAAAACGACGTCACGAAATAGCAAGTCTCTTCACTGTCTTCAAACTGCATTCCTGCTCCACAACAAATAATGTTACATATATATATATTGCTCTTAAATATTTTAATAAAAAAATTTAAGTGAAAAAGTATTTTTCATAGATTCTTTACATTCATGCTTATAGTTTTACAAAAAATTATTCGAATCGTACATGGTTAAATTGTTTGGCATTAAATTTTCTTAATATTTAAAAATACTCGACAGATTAATTTACGACTCAAACAAGCTAACAAGGAGAAAGAATATGGTGTCGCCATCTAGTAACTATGGCTATAACTATTATCTATTCTTCAGAAATATTTTTCATGCTGACATCTATGCTAATTAGTTTCAACTATTTAACTATTGTCTTTTTTTTTTGCGTCTTAAAAAATATATTATAATTGTTATATATTAAATATTCTTATATATTAATTTTCATTATTTTAATCTCCCTCATAAAGAACTACTTAATGTCAAAATAAATTTTACGACCTGTAACAGTGATTATTATTTATTGAAATTTCAATCATATATTAGTATTTAATATATAACAATTATACGAATTTTATTTTAAAAAGTTTTCTTAAAAGAGTTTTTTTAAAGATTTTTTAAATCTATTTCTTCTTAATGTTCCTCTTGAAATATAACGTAGGGATACTGTACAATCATGAAAAATTAAAGCACGTATTATAAAACTCCATAAAATTTAAAATGAGTGACAACACATATTAAACCAATTCCAATCAACAAAGGTTAATAAATAACGTAAATTCCTATAGTGTATCTTAATATTTTGTGAATACTTCCAACGGAATGCAGTTAATAACCATTACTTTATTATAGGTAATCTTTCAATAATTTTTTACTTAAGTTAAGGAATTTATTATTTACTGGGAATTGCCTACGAATAAAATGTTATTTACATTTACTATACCTGCGAAAAAGATTTAGGCAGCTTGAGATTTTAAAATGTTGTAATACTTTGATAGATCTTCGATATATATTG
>JAPMOR010054712.1:651273-663017 GCA_026543865.1 Argiope aurantia | reverse complement strand
TTCGAACCACATACTTAATGACAATCACAAGTTTAGTAACAGACTATCGCTTCTATGGCATACTTGATCCAACAATTTTATTTCCAAAGCATAACATTCACGCATCATTTGGTCCAAAGATTAGTAGATTAATTGGTATTTTAGAAGTACAGGCATTTCAAATTTTTACTCCAATAACGAGTATTAATATTTCATTTTAGATCTTCAGTGAGATTTGAGTATTTAGTCAGAAAACTTACATGATTCTCATGTAACGGAAAGTGAATTACTATGATTTATCTTTAATAACCTCTTTAATAATCTTTATCTTATCTTCGATATTTTTTTTTTTGAAAATTCAAAATATAGAAATGACCATTTTTCATGATTGACTTTAGTCCTAATTGAAAGGTTGAAAAGTAAAGTAGATTAATCCATATATTTTATGTAAATTAGTCTAGATTTAGTATATTAGAAATCATTAATTATTGAATAACTCACATTCAAAGACACAGTTTAACGAAAACTGAGCATTAACTTAGTTTGATTTTCAAAACCTCAGTTAAAGAAATGGATATATCCAATATTTCGTGATGATATTCTAATTTTTTTCCCCTCATTGGAGAACACATTCTACCAGAGGTTATCTAATATACAAGTATGCTTGTCTAAAATGTTATTAAAACAATTGCAATATACATCAGAAAACTAAAAAAAATGTTATTAATTTTTAACCGATATTATAGTTGCCATAAGTAGATTTACGAAAATTATTGCAATATTAAAGGAAAAAATACAAATATTTTTATAATAATGCCATAAATAATTCAATAAACCCGGGTTTTTTTTGAGAAATTAAACTAATCAGCTTATAATTTGATTCATCGATATAAGGATTTTACAGTTTCTTTTTTTCTTTTTAGTTTTATAAAGTAAGTCAGTGAAAAAAAATTTACTAATAAACCATTTTTATTTGTTACAAATAAATCAAAAGATGAAATGAAAAGGTTACTAAGTAATAAATATTTAGGTATTTACAAAGAAGAAATATAGATATATTATTATAGCAAACATGCAATGTTACATATGTAGAACTGAAGTGCAAAAATTTTTTATATGGGCGTATATTATTTTTTACGTGGCAACAAAACTTCGAATTAAATAATATAAAAAAACATCGCACATCTAAAAATAGAAAAGAGAAATTTGTAAAAGAAATAGAATAGAAATTATTAAGGAAATGTTAAATAAGTGTTTCTTTAAAACAAGTTTATTCAGAATTTACACTAGATGGCGCCATAAAATTATTTATATAGGTTACCCGAGAAATACAAGATTTTAAAGTTCTTTTATTTCAGAAATCTACCTTTATTTCATTTCACTTATTTATTTTTCATTGCATTCAGTTAAATGTCTTCAAAAACTCACCTAAGTTTCCGATTCATGATTACTCCACACAAATGCAATGTATAGTTGCGCGGGAGAAAACACTCCTCAACTTTAGATGGTCGTCATATATAAAACCAAAAATATTATTTTAAAGATCATAACACTTATGAAATGATATGGGGATGTGTCTAAAATGTTATTAAGGGATATGCATATTTAAAGCTGTACAAACTTTGAAATGTGCCGTGGCAACAAACTTTTTGATAAAATGAATAGAATCTTAATGGAAAAATTACCCAGAGTGCACATTTTGGTTAATGTACCATGTTTACATTGGGAAATACTTGACATTTTCTGCTAAGGATTTGTTTCTATATTTAGATGAGTAATGTTTATATATTCTCTAGACGTCGATAATAGTATTTTATTTATTTTTTATTTCTGTGACACTTTTTAAAAAATTATAAAGTTACAATCTATTTGTTAAGAATCAGTTGCTACTTCATGCATGATAAAATATCTGTTAAAATGCAAAAAATAATTTCAAAATTAAAATTAATTTTTAATAATAAATATGTTTACAAAATGTGTAGAATACCTTATATTTTCATAACAAAAAGAAATGAGATCAAAAACAATATTTTTTTTATGTTATGAATAAAAGTTCAAAATTTTATTTTAACATTAAAAGATCAACATTTCGAAACAAATACATCTAGATGAATGAAATTTGATTTCCGGTTCCGGAAAAAAAATTTTGATGTAGTTTTGAAATTTGAGGGGGGAAATGGGTGTTGCTATTGGTCTGTATATTGAATAAGTTTGTTCTTATTTCAATATACAGACAGCTCTTATGAAATTTTTAATTCAAAAATCTTTAAGAATGCATCAATTTCTTTTTAATATCTTTTTTACGGTTGTGCGATAAATGATACCAGAATAAAAAGCAGGTGGCTTTTGTTTCGTAACTGTCGTTTACAGACAGTAACGGCAGTTGTTACAGATGTTATATTTATAATTCTGAATATTTTGTTTTTATGGCATCTATTTTCCATCACTTTTGGTTTAATTACGCCACAAGATAGTTAAATTTTTCTTATGCTGAATAATATTATCAATTGGGAACTATGGTTCAACTTGGAAACAGGAGTGAAGTTAGAGTTCATCTGACAAGCAGATATGATCGACCCGGGGTGGTGGTGAAATGACAGTCTTCTCAAATTTCCGCAGGTCGAATTTTCTAGGTGAAGAGCCAGCTGCGTGAAGGAGATACGAAAATATTACTAAAATTTGTAGAGGATTTTTTTTTCCGTGGCCTACTTTTTTAATTGTTCACATTTCAAAGGAAAGAATTACCTCCCCTACTGAAAAAGTTAGTTTCAAATCACGTAATTATATTTCCTGAATTAGAGTTATTTCAAATCGAACTCATGCTCAACAAATTACAAAAATATATTCTTTTATATTTCATATTATAAATCTTTGACTATGATTGACTATTATATCTATATATGATTGACTATTATATCTATATATCAACAATTTTAAATAATGTTTTATTTTTTACTACATTTATCATTAGGGTTTTGCATTTATGAAAATAGAGCATATACGATATATTTAAAGCATTCAGTTTTTATATTTGGAAATAGATACAGTAATTTTGCATTACTATATCTATTCTGAGACATCCAAGGTTACATTTTACATTACAAAACAAGGATTTTTATATTATGAGCATCAAATAGAAGTCACATAACAGAGATAGACACAAATGAAAAAACTTGATATATTTTATCAAAGAATATGCTGAACCATAACCGAAAATGATAAAAATTTAGACTCGATGAACATTTTTCTCATCAGATATTTTTATTTCGATAGGAAGGGCACCTCACTTTCGAGAGCGTGGCTAAAGGCCCCTCAACCCCTCAATGGTCCCACCCCTACTTAAGAAAAACCGCATTTGTCATGATAAAAAAAAAAATTCCATGTGATTAAGTTTATTTTAGGCGGAGGGGATGATATTTTGTTAGATGGATGATTTGGCGATGACAGTTTTTGTTGCAACTCTTAGAGCCTTTTCTTACTATTTATTGTAACCATCCAAGATAGCGAACTTGAGATTAACATTTGGCACGATTTTGTTGTGCTTGGCGAAACACCGGACACTAATCTAAAGTTTAGCCAAAAAAAAAAAAATTCTCTTGGCGATGTAAAACCCATCTAATTGTTAGGCAAAATGAAATCGTTTGCAGAAGCAAAAATAATGGGAAAAGTTTTGCGAACTCTGCGGCTTGACAAGCCGCCAGAATCAATAAAATACATTAGCAGTTGGAAGAAAGGAAAGTTTGAAAGATTTATCAATAATGGCGAATAAAATTCAAGAAATGAATTCTTCAACAGAAATATATTCTGCTAATGCAGAAAATTCACGGAAAATTTGCTACACAAAATTTCTTGAGGAAACAGATTTTAGAATTAAATATTCACAGCAGGTCTGGAAATAAATTTCGACAGTGGACTAAATAGAAACAAGATTTAAAATAATTCAAAGAAACTACTTAATCCAGATGGAAAACATAGTTAATATCACTTTAAATTCGGGGTTTGTTGTGTCCACTTGAGTCCACTTGGTTGAACTAGTTTTAGTTTAGTTATATTAACACCACGTTTTAAAACAACATTAGGGTTAGTTTGTGACGGACCCGTAATTTTGAACCTCGGTCGGATGACGAGGACAACACCTAAAATTCGAGGACAAAATTCGACCTGCGGAAATTTGAGGACAACAACCCCTCCCCCTCCCCAAACTTCCACACCACATCAGCGGGAGGAAGTTAGGCCCAGACGGGTTTAACGTGCACCGGACTCGTTTATATGATGGTTCTTCGACGAAATCGGTCTCGAATCTGAAACCCTCCGGTTGCGAAGCCAAGGCCTTACCACCAGGCCACCGAGGCCCACGGTTGAATTGGTAGTTGAAAGATGCAGCTGAAAAGTGGCGGCAATTTCTGCTGAAGAAAGATTGCCGTAATTGTCATTCATTTGTTATGAAAAAAGCAACCGTGACAAATTAACAGTAAATGCTTTAGGGTTAGGCTTTCTTATGGGAAATGGATGCTGATTTATCAGCTGTTCCAATTTACTGGGAAAAGAATAGAACAGGAAAAATTCAACATAAAGCTCTACGACTATGTCATGATTAGATGCTAAAATAATCAGACAATGGTGTTACTTAAAATATAAATCGCAGTTTTCTACAGATGTTCATTGTGTTAGTGGAAAAGATTTGTAGATTCCTTAGCGTAAGTAAACTCCTTATTTAAAATAGATTACAGTACAATATCCGACACATTAATGGATTATTTTATGTTAAATGACTGCTGCATTAAAGACATTCATACTTTTTCGTATACATAGCATAGAGAAAGGATAGCAATCATCAAAAATTTCGAGCTCATGATTTTGATCCACGTTTAGATCTCTCCAAGTTCAAAAACCACATTTTTTTAAAATATCCATTTGTCTGTGGCAAAAATAACTCAAAAGCGCTTTAAATTAGATAGTTGAAATTGGGTATACTGTTTTTACATCAAATTTTCAGAAATTTCGTATAAAATCCGTTCAGAAAAAATTCGGCAGTTCGAACAGCGGCTTTTGCACCATTTCGAAAGCTGTTCAATCGTTAACACGATTATTAAGAGAGCTAGATGGATAAAATTCGGTTCACAAATTTATCATTTATAATGCAAACAGACACCTGTCACAGTTTGAGCCAAATCCAACATAGGATTGACCATCTGTCGATCTGTGCTTTCAGGAACAAGTAAACTCGCGAAAGATGATATAATAGATTCTCTAAAGATGCTATATCCACGTCAAAATTTAATATGCCGTAACTATTGTACGCCAGTGCCATGGGAAGTGATCTCTGGCGTGACAAGTTTATTAAAGAGTACGCGAGAAAGTTTAGGGGAGACCACTCCGGCTGGCATAAATTGTAAACATTATCCTTTTAATTCCGTGCCAATTTTTTCGGTTTGACATTTCATCTTTTGAAATTCGTACATTTATATTGCATCTTTTTAAAATGAGCTTTTTTCAAAAAATAAATAGATAAATAAGAAAATATCACAAATTAGTTCATTTAAGTGTTAATTCTATAATGAAACAAATAGCTTCCAAATTTATGTGGCTGAATCTTTAGAATCCTGCAACTCGGTGGAAAATTCTTGTATTCAGTGTCAAAAAAATTAATAGAACTTACTCAATTTCCAATTACGATGAAGTAAATAAAATATTTAGTGTGATTCATATTGATATAAAAGGTTCGTTTCCTTCTTTCGAAAACAAAATATACTTTCTTACCTTTATTGACCGCTTCCCAAGTTGAATGAAAGTTTTTCTAATCGAACAACTGTTCGAACATTTTATGTCCATCATTGCTTTGCTGTACCGCATAACTGATTCAAAATGGTAAGTTTTAATCCCAGTTTTTCAACAGTTTAACTATGGCCATGGAAATAATTACTATACAAGTTATATAGTATATCTTTCACCTTCTGCCCCGACAACAGTCAGCTGAAAGCACTTTCCCACATTCTTCTAACAAAAAAAAAGCAAAAAACACCGAAGTGTTCCCTTTAAATCACATGTGCACTTTTAAAGAGTCATTTTTTAATACCAATAAATCTACCAGATGTAACAGAACAGAAACGAATGTCCAAAGAATGACTGTCAAATGCCATACGGTTCGATTTGTTGAATATTTTATTATTTTTATCATAGTGACTAGAATGAGACTGATCCAAAACATAAAATATAATACCTAGCGAATCCGAAACTGCAAAGGACAAGCCTACTGCCACATATACCAGTAAGTATTTCGTCCTTTTTCCATTCCGTCAAAAATAGACAAAAAACTGAGTATAATAAATCGTAACCCTTTAAATCCTCTCATAAAAACTTAGTTCTTGCAATTGCCGTTAGCTTTTTCAATTACCCCGAATCAAGTAAAAAAATCGGAAGAAAAAGCGTACATTGAACCTCAACCGCATGTCATTTAGTTTAGTTAAATCATATTAACGTCCCGTTTTTTAAAGCAACACACAAGGGCTAATTTGGGATAGACTTCGTAATTTTGAACCGCAGTCAGATAATGAGGATGACACCTGAGCTGTCACCTCCCTATCCAAACTCCCATGCCACACCAGCGTGAGGAAGTTTGGCACCGACGAATTTAACTTGACCAGACCCGCTTACACGACGGTTTTTCGGTGGAATCGGGTTTCGAATCTGAAACCCTCCAGTTCTGAAGCCGAGACCTCACC
Source organism: Argiope aurantia (assembly GCA_026543865.1). Classification (NCBI taxonomy): domain Eukaryota; kingdom Metazoa; phylum Arthropoda; class Arachnida; order Araneae; family Araneidae; genus Argiope; species Argiope aurantia. The sequence continues at coordinate 656,316 of JAPMOR010054712.1, read as the reverse complement.
ACTAGGCTACCGTGGCCCGGACGACCGCATGTCAAATAATGTCTCTATTATTCGAAATTATAACAAACTTTAACTGCCATTTAGTGTTGTTTAAAAATGTAGTAAGACCCAATTGAAAGCACGTCAGTTTAATCATGGGCTACTGAAGTCGCAAAGACTCGTCTCTTATATGATACCGTGAGCTGTGAAGGGAGAATCGCGTGATCATGGATATGTGATCCCAGTTTGTCATCAGTTTAAATGTTACTTGTGGACTTAAAATATGCACAGAAATTGTCTATCATCAATAATTTAATGGGGGAAAAATTGAAATAATTTCATCATATTTTAAAAATGGGTATAGAAGCATATCATCCAATTAAATGGAAAAGACACAGTCAAACGATTTATTAGAATTATAATCAGTTTCTTTATACAAATTACTACACTATCTAAATAGTTTATGAGGAAACTATTAAGTTAGCAGAACAATTTTTCGAAAAGCTGCAAATATCTCGAATACAAACACGTTTACCAGAGCACTGCAAGAACGAAATAATTAAAATTTGCCTACCTCTTTTTCAACAAATTTTTATCCATAAGGACTCGCATAGTTTCGCATACACGTTCCTACACACTTATCGAGTTAAGGAATGTTCAATTTTCATTCTAATAGACCTTTTCTAGCTATAAGAACACTAGAAGAACTATGCAGTAAAAATCGTCGCAGATATTAATATGTCAACAAAACGACTGAAACTTGCACATTTACAGGTAAATGATGAAAAGCTACCATAAAGAAAACTGAATGTGCTCAACATCAATTTATCTATGCATACAAAATCTGACAGACAACAAAAAACTTCCCAAACAAAGGTGTCCGGCAAAAACTAGGTGTCAGGTTCCAGCATGTTATAGAGGTTGATGTATACTATTTTAATTTAGTTAGATATTGGCATTATTTATATTTATATATTTCCTATATCATATATCAATTGTAAATATTACTATTTACTGTTTACTGTTTACTAATCATCTCTGGCAATCAGTCAATTTACCGAGGTTAATAGTTCAGTTAGTTCACCAAAAATAATTTCAATTAATTTTTTTTTTGTAATTGATTTTTATAGCTCTTATAGCAAAATATTGTTAAACTTCAAATTTTGATAAACATATAATTCAAAGAATTTTAGAAGTCTTACAAAGCGCAATTTTAAAAATGTTTATACTTAAAAAAATTACACCATTGCTTGGTTATAAAATTAAACCTTTATTTTAGGTACAAGGAAATTTTTAAAAAATTTGTTAAAAGCACGCCTTAAACTAAAATCGATTCAAGTTAGAAAAATAACCTAAATATTTATATCTTGAACACAACAATAAAAAAAGCATGGATGAAAAGTAGCAACATTGAAAACCATTTGAGTTTCACTTTAGTAATGAAACATTACTGTAAATAGGCTTGAAATACTTTTGGGGAAAAAATTGATTAACAGTAGAAGAAAAATTAGAATAAAAATTGATATCATTGAAAAAATAGGTTTTGGTGTTTTATATAGATGTAAAACAATTTTAAGCTATAACTTTTTTTAAGTTATTGTGGAAAGACGATAACTTTCGCTTATTTAATTAATTGAAATTCTCATTAAAATTTCAAAAAATTGTTCCAAGGTTCACATTTCCGCTTTTCAAAGAATATATCTGATAAGTTTAGTAGCTTAAGAAGGAAGGTTCTCGCTTGTAGATCCAGCACACACATTCATCTTTATTAGTAACTAGCCGCCTTTGGCGACCAGCCGGTTCGCCAGTATTACCGCTCGCTACAATTTTCAATTAAATATTTTAAGTAACTGGTTTCTTAAAGGATTCTCAAACAAAACATTTTTAATCTTCAAATTTTGATAGTCATACCAAACTTATATTGTTTAGATCGTTTCGTTCAATTTACTATATATATTTTGCTAATTTGTTGCCATTTCCGGTAAAACTTCAACTTTAATTAAAAATGTAAATGACGAAATTGCAATTAATATTAAGATATTTTTTAATAAAACCAAGCGTTTTATTTTATTTATCATCTTTATTGTTATTTATTAATAATTATTATTATTGAATATGAGTATTGCAAACAGAATCACTCGGTATTTAAGTCTTATGTTAACTACAAAATATTTTTCATAGTTTATGTAATATCTCAAACAATAATTCAACAAAAATTTCTCAGATTCAGTATAAAATTCAGTTTTTAGTTTTGCTTTCAAAAGGATTGAAATGAAACCAATAATAATATTTTGTTCCGGCCTATAAATATATTTCAAAAATTATGAAGTCTAAATTTAATGCAGTAAGGTATCATATTCTGATAAATATTCTGGACACACCAAATTTTAAATAAATGAATGAATGTTTCTATTTTCCACGATCAACTAAGACTTATTTATGAAGTTTTAAATGTTAAAAATTTAGAAAAACACACCATTTTCATAATCTTAGGCCAATTAATCCTGAGAAACCTGCGCGCTTATTGGCGTATTTTCTTTGAAACGATCGATGAAAAATCTAAAATTATCCTTTTTTTATTGAATAGTGATATTCAAATCTTCATAAATCAGTCAGTTTAAGTGATTTGAAATTAACTCTTAAAAGTCAGTGATTTAGTTGATTGGAAATTAACTCTATGACCACCATAAAATCTGTGCTTTCTCTTGTGGTGTATGCATTCTCCTTAATATCCGATCGAATAAAACATCACATACAAAAGTACTACATAGAACAAACACATCAAAAGTAAACATAACATTTCAATAGTTGCCAAAAACAAAAGAGAGAAAAACGCAATTAATAAGCAGACGATATTTAGAAAAGTACAGATATTTAGACTGGAAAATGAAATTATCTGAAATTAAAAACACGCGCAGACGATATTTACAAAAGTAAAAATATTCAAACCTGAAATGGAAAATATATGAGTTATTCCATCAATAAATGCCATAAGTTTGTTTACATCTTCATTATTTTATGAGTCATGAAATATCAAAATGGATCCGGGACTGAATAAACACCCTGTATAGAAAGTGTAAAAGATCATAAAATAATTTTTCTTGAATTTATTTTTTAGAAAAAATAATATTTCATATTTGTTTCATTTCCTACAGACACGCGCCAAAAATTATATTTTTGCAGATTTCATTTCCAAAAAGATTTAATTTATTTTCAGTTAGAGCTTTAATCAATGTGATGGCAACACTTTGAAAAAAGCTATTTTTTTCTCATAAATGCGAAACGTGCTTAATCTTCATTTTTATTTTTGACGAAAAAAATTATTGAAAAACATAGTTAAAATATTTATTTAAAAATTCATTAAAAATAGAAATTTAATTTTAAGATTAATACAGTAGTATCATTTAAAAGATAAATTTTTGATCTTTAACTTCATGTAAAAATCTTTTTTGTGCGGTAATATTTTCGGCAGTTATAGCAGAAACACGTCAAAATTTCGCTTAATTTTTAAATAAATAAAATTCTAGTTAAAAATTCGAAAAAATAACCCCCAGATGCACAATCCCGGCCTCCAAGGTATACACGTGCCAAATTTGGTAGCTGTAGGTTGAATGGTCTGGTCTGTAGAGCGCCAACACACACACACACACACACACACACACACACACACACATTGAGCTTTATTATAAGTATAGATGGAGATTGAACCAGTGTGTGTCGTAATTATGATACTGCAAAAGATGCATTGTCTCTATACATATTATTTTACTTTCATTAAATTTAATACAATATCAGTTTCAGAAGATTGTGTAAAGTTTAACCCTATGAGTCCTGACCGCCCGATATCGCCCCCTTCGTCAGGGGGGCCTGACTCAGGCGCTTTGGGGCGGTTAAATGAATTTAAATGAGCGCTAGTCAAGAAATAACTTTCACCCCTTAACTTTCAACTAGGCGCCCCCAAAGCGCTTGAGTCAGGCCCCCCTGACGAACGGGGCGATATCGGGCGGTCAGGACTCATAGGGTTAAGCATTTCTCTTTATATATATATTATTAAATTATTCCTCTCAACTTTATTTTTATTAAAATGGCAATGAAAATATTGTTATTAAAACATAGATGAAAGAATGAAACCTTTGGATGGAATAAAAATAATTTTTAAAAAATAAATTTTTATTTAGTTTGTTAAATTACACATTTATAATCCTTCCAAAAATATATCAAAGTTTGAGTATTGTAAATGTTTGAGTAAGAAATGCATAATTTTCCTTGGTGAAATTTGTTGTTGTAATAATTTAACATTAACTTTAACATAAGTATTTACAATTTAAATTATTATTTCTTCTCCGAATTTTTTTTACGGGCATCACAATGCAAAACATTATTTATTTTTAAAAATTATTTATTGTGTGTTATTTCTTATAACAAAAAGAGTTAGAAAATTATTCATGATTTGAAGAAAAGTTATCCTGCTCAAACTAAATCCAAAATTTCGGACTATCAATTGTCTAACAAGCGCATCTTGTGAAAATCCTATTTCGAACCATTCGAAAGCCGCAATCTGAAAAAAAAATCAAATAAAAGAATACTATTTCACACAAAAAGCAATGCCTCACTTTATAAAATTGAAAGCTTGCGTTTTCAAATAAAAATTTCGGAAAACGAATTTTTCTTTAACGTGTGTGTGTGTGTGAGGGGGGGGGGGGGCGGTCATGATCTGAGGATTAAACGTTTCTTTCTTCAAAAATGAAGTTTTAGAAGAAAACTTTGACTAAAATTTTTTTGAATGATTATCTTTGATACCTAGCTAATGAACTAACCATCTTTATGAAAGACTAATAAAAAGCAGTAGTGCACACACCATGTAGAGGTAATAAGATGCACAAATTTAATAAAAACATCGAAGGAAAAGTAAAAGATTTTTTTTTATTGATGTAGGGTTTGTAAATAAACAATATTTTAATGAATTACATATATTGTGGGATATCCCAACCTAGCCAGAGGCCATGTAGGAAACTTGATGGGGCCGCCGAAGAGCAACCCTACCTAGCACGAAGGAACAAATTA
>JAPMOR010054712.1:585803-651263 GCA_026543865.1 Argiope aurantia | reverse complement strand
GAAAAAGCGCATATTGGTACAGAAAAGAATAGAAGAAAAAACATTACCTTTTACAGTAGATATTAAGTTGTAAAACATTAAAAATGCATAAAATACATTAAATGAGTGTTAACTCAAACCGAGAACGTCCATATATACAAAACAATACATTCAACGACTGAAATAATTCTCTTAAAACAGCTTATTAGAGTGATTTCATCAATAGTAGAAAATCCTTGATACACATACTTGATCATTAAATAGAAATATTCCTGTAAGCTCATGTTATGCTAGATGATGAAAACTGATCAAAAGCGTAATAAAAATATCTTACACAACAAATATTTATTAAAATTGCGAAGTTAAACAAATTTGGTGGCAATTCTGTGCTTGACAACAAAAGACTGCTTTATGGATTTCTTTTTCAGTACTACAAGCTGTTCTTAAGAGCATGCAGTTTACAAATTTGAACTATCTTCTATTCGTGACAAAATAGATTAATTAATAAATAATAAATCATGAATAACGTTCTCATTTTTAATATATAAAAGATAATGTATTTTAAGCATCAAAACCGTCGAATAATATTTTCATGTGTCTATTTATTACAACTCTAAATCCCTAGAAACCATTTTTGGAATTATACTTTTATTCAGCCTTTAAAGACTAGCTGGCTAGCTCAGAATACTGACTTTTCTGGTTCTCGTATTAACTATAAAAGGACCAGAAAGAACTGGTTTCTTTTATTAACTATAATTAATTATTTATTAAAAATTTCACCTTGTTAGTCAACGAGACGGAAGCGTATAAATTAAATGGCGTCATTTTATAACAAATTACTACTCGGGAAAATTAATATATGTATAAGTTAACATTAAAGTATATAATTCAATTATTTCAATAGAATTCTTAATTATTTTTTGAAATAACTTATTATGATTTATCCATTATTTCATGAAGTAACTTATCATATTGTATGAAATAATGAATTTTATGTTGTAATGATGCCACTCATAGTAATTACCTATCTGACGATTGTTAAGGTTCATTTAGCGATACATTCAACTTCGTTTTACCTCAGAATCTTGATTCCGTTAGCATTTCTTTCCCCTGACGAAATGGAGGTTTTGGTGACATGAGGAGCCGTTTTCCGAGAATTTCTGTTAATATTTTGCATCCTGATTGAATTAGGTGCAGTTGTAAAAGCATTCGAGGAAGTAGTCTGAAACTTTCTTACGATGATTTGCTTACATTTCAAAGTTGCCATTCGACAACAACTAATAAGATTGATTTCTGTGCCAAGTACATTAGTATATATATGTGTGTGTAATCATTATTTTATGTGAAGCAGAATGCAGTTTGAAGACAATGAAGAGACTTGCTATTTCGCGACGTCGTTTTATTTCATTTTTAAGAAGCAGGCATATGTACAAGCGATGAGCACACAGAACGACACAGAAAAGGAATGAGGAAAAAGCTCTTGGACATTTTATCCCTGGTCTTATATAACCTATGATTTTGATAGGGGAAACCTTTCTTCATAGTGCTAATATATTACGAGATTTCGATAGGGATTTTCGTTACACGCGCGGAGAAGGCAGGGGAAACACAGGGAGATTTTTAAAAAGAATTTGTCTCATCAGCGGTATTTTGCCTCTTCAAGCGGAGTGTGGGAAAGTTAGACTTTTAGCTGATTCTGCCATTTAACAAAGCTTCTCTTGAATTAATTAAGTACAGACAGTGGAATTGGATCACGGAATAAGAGAATATTTTACAATACTATGGGCTAAATTAAGATAAAATCTTGAAAATTAATCAAATTGAAATTAGAGTTAAAATATCATTACATATATATACAAAAAATAGTAGATTTCTGTCTAAATCTGTATTTGAAATCTGTTTTGAAAAAGTGTAAATGTCAATATTGCGTAATTTAACCAACTAAATAGTTGAGTTTTTAATATATTTCTCCAAAATCCTACATCTTTTTAATATTAGACTAAATCTGGCAACTCTTAGATAGTTCATTATACGAATGCGATTGATCAATAGAACTCAATTAAGATAAACAAAATTTATTAAGCAATCTTAACGGCAGAATTGTTGACCTCTAATCAAATTTCGCATCCAGTCTGTCAAATGGTAGAAGGCCAAAAATTCCATTCAACTCTTTTTATAGAAATAACGAGATTTGGCGCTAAACTCTTCCATACTATCCAAGAATTTAATCTTTTCCTGTAACTTGCCGTATATTTAACAATGCATGACTTGGAGAGGGGTTTTGTTTAAATAATTAATCCTTTCATTAACATTAATGGCATCTACTTTCTATTTTTTAATGGATATGTTTAGTTCTTTTAAGAAAATTAGTGTATTAATTAAAATTGAACCACTACCGTTTCAAATCAGATTTTATATTTTAGATAAGATTGCAAAGTATTAGTAATATGCATAGCATAATAAACAGAAAGCTATAAGGCGTCTAAAATAATGTGGATTACATGTATATCAAAATTTAAAATATTTTAATGAAGAAGCCAATAAAAGTAAATTAAATAAAATATTAAATTAAAATTTTAGCAGCCTTTAATTCAAGCGAACTATTCCATCACCATGTACAAAATCGGATCATATATATGAAAAAAATTTTGTTTTAGATACTTTTTTGCAACGAAACGCTATATTTGTCCTTTATTGCTCTTTTAATCCAAAAACTAATTAGATGCTCATAATATTTTGTTGATTGCTTTCATCAATTGAATATTAAAGCTTTTGAATAATTGCTAAACTTTAAACATAAAAGAAAAAAGACATAAATACCAAATCAAACAGTCAAAGATCTGAAAATGAATATTTTATTCACTAAAAAGGTGACACAACTAACATGAACACAAGTTGAAATTTTTTTAATACAGCATGTGTGTACACAATGGTATTGAGAAGAAAATTTATTAGAGTACGTAATTTCAAATATTTATAATTAAAGCATAGTGGCAGTGACATATAACAAATAATGAATCAGCAGGTAATGAGTAATTACAATAATCCAAGATTTCGGTGTATTGAAATGGTTAATTTGGCGTCCTTATATTTCTTAAGCATTTAAAAAGATTAAAGCAAGCTCATTAAGTCACAGCTGCCGTTGATAGAATAATAAACAAAATGGCATTAACAGAACATTTAGCTCTGAACAATCTCAAAAATAATTTCTCTTGATAGTAATAGAGAAAGGCACAGATGTTATTCTTCGTTTCTTGGCTGTTTCGTTGCTAATATAATGTAGTGGGACCTCGTTTATCTGTGCTGCCTGAGGCCGTTGTATCTCGAACAGTCAAAAACTTGGTAAATGAAGACTAAATTTGAAATCATGACTTCTTTTCTTTCTTTGAGTTTTCGCAAAATTGTTTATTTGAAATTTATTATAACAAACTGCCTTAGGCGACCAGCTATTCGTCAAAAGTTAATTGTACTATTCGTGCCATTGACGAACTAAGTCTTATCACTATAAAAGGAAGTACTGTTTTCAATTACACAATAAATTGAATGTTCGAAATTTTGAATGTTTAATAATGACCGCAATCAGTTCAGTTGTCAAAACCATTTGATATATAAAAAATTTATCAAATATATTAAAATTTTCGAAATCGGCATAGTGTTTTTGGTTGCTTAACTGAGTGATGTTTCACTATAGAAGATGAAGATAAACATACATTTTAAAAACTTATCTAGAAAATGGAGATAGTAGGCAGGCGATCGCTGATAACACATCTAAAGATATTAAGTTTCTTATGATAAATATTGGTACCAGTGATTGTACCAGTGATTGCGGTTGGAGAATTGTTTCGTTGGTTTTTTTCCTTATAAATAGATAGATAAGTCCAATAGCACTATCGCTTATTAGCAGACATACTGTCAGAACAATTCTTTATTGAAATTTGAAAAGAGATGAAATTACATATGGTATATTAGAAAAACCTCTAAAAGAAGGCTTTAAATGTCAATTTTTAGTCCATTGATAACAGAATCCTTGAATGCTATTGATTTTTTTGTTGTTGTTTTCTTTGGATTTTACTCAGCGAATTCTTTAAGAATATTTTTTCGAGAATATTATACTGAGAAAAATCCAGAGAGCATAAAAATCGCTAACATTCAGAATTCTTGAATGTTGTTGATTTTTTTTGCACTTTCTTTGGATTTTTCTCAGTGGATTCTTTAAGAATATACTAGATTTTTTTTTCTTTTCGTTCACAGTATGAAACGTTTTGATATATTTACAGTATCATTTCTACTTTCACATATAAAAAAGAAAGTATTACACTCTAAACAGGCGACGTATTTTGAATAATTCTCTATTCCAGAATTCATTCAGTCCGGAAAACATATACTTGAAATTATGTATCCATAAACATGATAACTAAAAATGCTTTCAGTTAATAAATGATGAATTCTTGACACCAATTTTGTAGATTTCCATTTAATTTCGAAACGAAATTCCTACAGAATAAGTTAATTTTTGACTCACTGTCTTTCCTTCGGATTACCTCTAGATTTCCAATATCGTTTGCTTCGATATGCGTATATTTATATAGAGAGATAGATAAACAGAGAATGAAAAATAAATAAATGAACTTTTAACGAAGCAGAAAATAAATTTAACTATATATAAGTTTTCTAAGATATAATAGAAGATTAATCAACTGAAATACACACATATTTTTTATTTATATTTTTTAAAGCATTTGCTTTCCAACGATATAATAAAAAGAAATATTATAGAAATTAAATTTTTAAATGAAAACTTCGAAAAATTGGAAAAAAAGGGTAAAATAACAGCGATATCTGTAAAATAATGCTTCGAAAATTTATCAAAATTTTAGCGAGCAAAGCAAGTATTAACAACTGGTTGTATTTCAAATTTTCAAAAAACTTATATTCAAAAAACGCTATTGTAAAATATACAATTACAAAATTACAGTAGCAACAGTAAATTTCGTAACTCTAGAACATATGTACCATTATTATAGCTTAAAATCTGTTATAAAAATATCGATTACTGCAATATTATCCAACATTATCTAGGAAAGAGATTATATTTTAGCCTTATATTTAAATATAATGGCAACTTACATATTATGGATGCATTGTAAGCAATTGAAGACAATGTAAATTAGTATTGCTGTATCTCGCAAATTAAACTTGTGAACTGACTACAATTCATAATAGTACGATTTTGAACGGAGAAAAAATTTCACTTTCCTGTTATAGGAAAATTAGATTTTTCCTTTCTAACATAAGCTAGATGTCTGCTATAGCTTTTACATGAAAACAGCTACGAACAAGATTATGGGTAATTACGGCAGCTTCTCTATTACATTAACTAATTATGAAAATGTAACATCGTCGATAGTTTCGATATTTGTTTTAAGAAAGGCTTGCATAGCATTGAGGATATTAATATAAAATGGACCATAAAAAGTAAAATGGTTAAAAGAGGTAAGGCTTATATGTGGCTGCTTAAAAACGTATCCTGTCAATAAATACCGTTTTCATGCGATTTTCACAAAATAAAATTATATTTGGTTTATACAAAACAAAATTGCATTGTGTTTCAATACGCATTTTCCCATATATTTGACCGCTTGATTTCTTTTGGCATAAAAAAAAACTGCATATATGATTTATTTATGAACAAAAAAATAGATAAGTAATGTTCTTTTATATAATAAACAAGAATCAATTTTCACCCACATAACAAATCATAAGCTGTGGTTTTAGAATAGGAATCATTTGAAAACGGCAGACAGGTAACATCACATAGGTATGTTCGGAGAGGTAACAATTCCAGAAAACAATTCATGCAGGTAGTGAAAACAAGAAAATGACTCGGGACGAACTGTAAATGGAACGCCATTTCGCACGCTGCACTTCGTCTACCCCTGCCAAGAATATTTATTCAGTCGTCTGCAGAACCATAACTGGAACTTTTTATCACAAATATGGCAGAACGGCCAACGCCACTCCGACGGCTGCGTCACTCCCAGTGCCATACACCACTGGCAAATCGTATTGTGACTCTAATTCCTTTTGGAGGACCGGGTTTTTGGTGAGGGCTGTTCCGCTTCCAATTATTCTCTGAATGCCTGCTTCTATAAGGGTCTCCCTGGACATCATGGATCTCAAATTGGAGATGAGACCCCTGAAGAGACTTCTGGACACCTTGCCTAGACCGAGGGAATAGGGGTCAATATTCCGGACAACGGCTCTTTGTTCGCCGAATCGATGGCGCTCGCCGTAGAGAGTTGGGCAGATTTCCATGTCAGTGTCTGTGGACGTGTCGTCCTGGGCTAGTGCGGTGATTCGCTCCCAAATTTTGCTTTCGGGAACTCCTAGTCCTGGAAAAAAATGAACATAAGTTATTAAAAAATAATTTCAATTTCAAGTACAGATAGCTTAAATTATTTTTCTGAATAATTCCTGTCAGTCAATGATTTTTTAAAAACCATTTGAAGTTAGTTACCTGGCATTTAAACCTTACTCTCTGTGGGAGCTATGCGCCATTTAATTTTGAGCTTTTTGTTTGGTGTTGATTTTATATAAAGTGCAAGAAAAAAAAAGTTTTCATTTTATTTATTCATTTATTTTTTAATTTCTGAAATCAAGAAAGCTGCCGGTGTTCATAAGAACTATGTTTACTTTACGTTTGGATGCTTCAACAAAATGATCTTAGCAGAATCTATTTATCATATTTTGGTCAGGATATTTAGCACTAGAAGATGGTTAATGTAACCAAATTAAAACACATAACTGATTCGGATTGCCACATTTTAACATTTGAGATTTAAGATTCATAATTCGAATATCAATAACCATTAGAAGAAGCATAACTTCGTTAAAAAGTTTTGATTTCACGTGAATTTAAAAAATTCAAAACTTATTAATCGTGCTTAACTAAAAATAAAACTTATCAATTGCTCCTCAAACGTGATGAAATATCCATTCTTAAGAAAAAAAAATCAGGTGACAGAAATTATATTTTTTATCACAACAATTATTGAAAAAAAGACCCTGAAACAAATGTTATATGCCTCTACAAACTAGACAGAAACCTGAACTGAATCACAAGAAAAAGTGACATTATTTTGGTGAAAATATTTCGAAGAAATTTATATCAATATAAATTATTTCTCATCATCTTAAATTAAAAAATATTTAATTTGGTAATTTTAGATAGTTAGAAGTATATTCGTTTCTATTTAAAATTCGTCAAATAAACTAAAAGAATTAGATTAAGCCAAATTAAATTAAATTTAATTAAATAATCTTAATTAAATAGTCTTAAAAAATATTTGATTTGGTAATTTTAGATAGTTAGAAGTATATTCGTTTCTATTTGAAACTCGTCAAATAAACTAAAAGAATTAAATTAATCCAAATTAAATTAAATTTAATTAAATAATCTTAATTAAATAGTCTTAAATTAAAAAATATTTAATTTGGTAATTTTAGATAGTTAGAAGTAAGTATATTCGTTTCTATTTAAAACTCGTCAAATAAACTAAAAGAATTAGATTAAGCCAAATCTAGTATTCCATGCTAAAACTCCAACGAACCCCATCAGGAAACCGCATTTAATTCTATTGCGATTAATTGAAATATGGATTGCTAAACACTTCTGAGTATGTATAAATGAAGAAAGTGGTCTACGGTGAAAACTTTGCCACTTTTCTTGTCTCAAAATACAAAGAGTTCCATTTTTTCAGATAAGCAGCTCAGATTGTTTGAAATTAATTAACGCATTAATTAATTTGAAACAATCAAATCTTTTTACAATCAGGTGAATATCAAAATCGTTGTTCGTGCCTTCACTACCTGTTCATCACTTCAGATGTTATTGGATGACAAGACAAACGGTCACTTGTATTTCAACTTATAGCAAATTAGAAGTCAACAATTCATTTCGGTATCACAAAAATAGAAATAGGATCTTCTTAAATTAGAAATTTTTCATAGATGCAATATTTTGGGTGTATGGGTATTGATTTATGTGTCGGTTTACCGAATAATTGAATTCTAAGAGTGAGAACATCCCATGCGTTTGTTATCATCAAGTTATAATTCATTTCCCCTCCCCCACGCCCTCAAACTGGGGGAGAAGAGAGGGGCGCAAACTACAGAACCTGCTAGTCTAGAATAATCAGGGGAGAGGATATTAAATGAAATATTGAGTGTCTACACTTGTAGTTACTTTCGGCAGTAGACTCGGCAGCACTGTATATAATAAATTAGAATGTAAACGTTACATCATTATGTGCTAGCCAACATATATATTCAGCGCCTTAAGAGGTGTTAGGATTCTTAATTCTAATTTTAATTATAATTAGTCAATTACTGCTCTAAATCTTTTAGATGAACGACATTCCGAGTTTCGCCATTTGGCTCACATATCTGTAAAAAAGAGCTTGGAATTCTGATTCTAAAACTTGGCAATATACGACATTTGGTTGCGAAATATGAAGTTTGATACTATCAATTATTTAATAAAGTAGTTATTCTACGTCCTTGACGGTATACGTGCGAAAAATTTTGTTCGTATCCCTCAAGGCATGAGGGATTGTATAAGGTTTAAAAAATAAATAGAAAATTAAATTTATATGTAATGAAATCTCTTAATCTGATATAAATCCTAATTAATTTTCTAATTTTTATCTTAATTTAGCCCATGCTAACTTTATTCTAAAATATTCTCTTATTTCCTGATGCAATCCCCACTTTTTTATTTAATTATTTCTAACACGCGCTTTACAAAATTTCTGATCCCGCTAGAAACAAAAGGATAAAAATCCTTAACACCAACATAACTTTTTAAAAAGATATTTAACTAAGATTCCCTTGCTTAAATCGACACGTTTTCAAACAGCTCCTATTATAATTTCGTAGTAAAATCAATGAAGGGAAATTTTTTGCCACTTTTGCTCTTATATTACTATGTAGACTGACACATCCCTTATCGCCTTTTCTCTGTACATATTATGGTTCCGTGGTGAAATATACCGAAGTAAAATTTCAGAAGTTCCATTCTTTTTTTCGACGAAGTACTGTTAAAATATGTTTATACACACACATACAATATATGTTAACGGCAGTTTATGAAACGCCCGTATTCTTTAGTATACATGGGCATTTTATTGAGGCAATTTTAGGCCACACATTTTTCTTAAGTGAGAATTATTATTCATTTTCCCTAGACTTTCTATATAATACCTAGACATTCTATAGAGTGGCATATTCTATTCAGACGAAATATGGGGAAAACAATTCATGATAACGCTATTATTTAAACAGTTTATCATTTTTTGTAACAAAGAGTATATACAAAGTATCATTTTTCTACACTTTTAATAGAAGGTACATGTATGTGCCTAACTGGATTCTTTTAAACATACACACAAGTAGCAAAAACGGAAATATTTTTGTTAAGCATGTCATCCTCATGTTGATTTAATACAATATCGACTTTAATCTCATTCAAGTTTTTTGAAAAAATCTCTTGTTCTTGCATCGAAGATGTGGTTCAAACGTTGCCGGTTTCGCAAAGCCTATAGAACGTTTCTATAGAACGCCTAGAAAATGTACAAAATATTTAATCATTTCATAAAATGACTAGTTATTTTATAGAATGCCGTCTTTCATACATAGATGGGGACATATTTATAAATTGAATTGAATTATCATACAAAAATTGAAATATATATATAAGAATCTATATTCTTATAATGCTACGAATCTGTAATGTTGCTTTCCAGCACATTATGTACCAACGTAGGAAAGATAGTTTTACGGATAGCTTTAATGAATGCTGATCAGATGCCGGATCAACGACCCCTAGGCTTGGCTACAAAATGCACGATATTAGAATCTTCCGGAATTTTGACCATAAAACCGATAAGGGGCGAATTATATTTGATTGTTCGAGGACCTTCTGTGCACTGCTCCGGAAGCTATAATAGACCGGCAGTCAAAGCCGAAGTCAGTCGAATAGTCAGTGTGTGTTAAATTAGCGATGAATTAGTTGGATCAGTTCAGCGAAGCGCAAGCTTGGAGTGGAGTTCGAGCAATTAGTGAATTGTGAATTGAGCCGTGCGTCGAGTCTTGGAGACAAGTATTGAAGCAACATCAAGTTGCGTGTGGAGTAGCTAGTCGTATAGTAGTAGTCGGCAGTTGGGTACAGCTAAAGCGAGGAAACAGTGGAGAATAGCAGGCGTTTGGAGAGATTTTAGAGAAAAGCTACGTGTATTCTCTCTTCCTGCTGAGTTCAGTCTAGCCGCTTTGTGTGTCATGGTTGCTGTTTACTACCGATTATTACTTATAGGATGCTATTTGTTCTATGTGTGCTCCTGTGTTTTACTTGTGTACGAAACAATAATATTTTTAAAATCTGTGTATCCGTGTCTTTATATTAATAAACGTCGTTATTTGGTATTGAAGCCAGATGATTTTATCACCATACACCCATTACAGTGAACCCGCCGATTTAGTGGAATTTTCGTAACAATATAGAAGATCTATCGAACTGAGAAATTGATTCATCGAGCTGGAAGTGGAGAAACATACGATCGTCTATTTCATCACCAAACTGGCGTTTTATGGTAGAAATCTGCTCCCTTACCCAGTTCGTGTGTCCATTGTTGCAACATCTTGACGAAAGCGGCAAGAACGTTTCCTCCGTTAAGTGAGGCAGCCACCGCAAGGTAGCGGCCATTGAAGTAAGGAAAATACTCTACTGGTGATGTGGATACGCAAGGAGGAGGTTTGAAATCTTCAGGTAGGAGGAAGGACAGTTGAGCAGAGGTACTCAGATTCATTACTGCAATATAAAAAAATGTTGAAATTAGTCAACAAAAATTGGGGGAAAAACAAACGTTACAATTATTTAAATGCCACAAAGACAAAATGGTTTGTTACAAATAGTTTGTTGCAAATATAAATACACACCTATTTAATTCTTATAAGTTCATGTTGTAACCACAAATCTTACAAACCATTAAGAACTATTAGTATGAATCGTACTGGATCTTCATAAAAAACGTACATGGAGCCATTTGATTTTCATTAAAAAGGCATTTCATTTCATAATTTTCACACATTGTTATTAATTTAACTGCAATTGTCATTTATTATGGAACTTTCGAAACGGAAAGAAGTTTAAGTAAACTTTAAATAAAATATATCTAATAATTTCCAAGCGAGCAGTACCTTTTCAAAATCTTCCGGTAGGAGCAAAAGAATAATCCAACATTTATATTACCAAAAAGTCACACTTCTAATTTTATTCGTGTAGCACATGAATAAAACAATATAGTGTTTACACATTTTAGTAAGTATACCTAGAATTTACACTTGGGTTTTACTAATCTTTTCCTTAATTTTTATAACATTCATAGCAATTATTTATTATTTTTAATAACAATTAATCTGTTGGTAAAAACAGTTGTATCATTTGCAGAATTTCTGTGCATTTATTGCGCTAAATCTAAATTTAGTCTATTGCTTATATGTGGTTTTAGAGTGATTATGGTGTTATGAGTCTTCATAATCTCTTCAGTCATCTTGAATTTGTAAGTCTGCACTACCCTTATTCATTATGGTATTATTTTACAATTAGAAATATACAGGAAAACAACTGAAGCAGAATAACATAGGAAAGTGATATTACAAATGCTGCTCTCAAATGATAGAGACAAAGTTGAAACAAGGACAGAGCACTGAAAAAAATATTAAGCGCTTTATTGCACACACAAAAAAAAAATAGTGCAATAGTTAGAAGCATCAGAGAAAGTGTTCGAAATTACACGCACGATTGATGCCTATGCTGTAAGGTTTAACGGCATCAATATTGTCACGTAGATACTATGGTATAGAACTCAATGACACACACAAGAGGTAGAGCTAAACCAATTTATTAACTGAACTCTGAACTCAGAACACTGTAACTGACAAATCTTCTGCTTTTATACAAGCAGAGAAAGTTCCAGAATACTCTTCTGGAGACGGTAAGAAAAGTCCAGAACACTTGTCTGGTAAACTAAAGAAATGTCCAGTATCTTCTGGAACATGAAATAAAGGAAAACATAAAATCAAGGAATTAAGTATTTACATATACTATTAATCGCATTGTCTCTAGCGGGATTCGAACCCAGGTCTCCTGATCACAAGACCAGTGCCATGACCATTCGGCCATGGAGATTCGACTGTCTTTCTTCAATGTGGCAATATGATGATTCACTTCATTCAAGCACCAGTTACATTGAGAAACACGCACAAACTGGTCTCTAGGGATCGCTTATAGCGCCGCCTATTCATTAAGGATCCTGCTTTCCTATGTAATTCTGATTTCTATAGATGTTTTCTACCCCCCTCCCTTTCAAGTTTATACGTGAAGTTCAGAAACATCCTGTATGTTGACCGAAGTTCATACTTACTCAATCTCACAAAATTCGGCTGTGACCTTTAAAGATAAATAATATGTAATAATAATCCGCAATTCTTGCACAATTATTTATTCTAGTGCTTTTGTCATTGTTAAAATTAAGATTAACATATTTCTTTAGGCATTGGTTTCGAAGTAGAATCTTCACTTCTGCTTTTATTTCCTAGTATATATTTAAATTTGCAAGTGCAATATTTTGTAATGGAGAAATTCCATTAAATTTATACTTAACAGTCGCTCATCACATATAAAAACGCAACATTTTAATAAATGCATTCGATATTAATAGTTTAGCCATCAAAACCACCAATATGCCTGGTAAAGAAGCAGATCGCCAAAGGGGACTAGCAAGTAAATAAATAAATAAATATAGTATATTAAAATCCATTTCTACTTTTTGTAAAATTCTCACAAAAAATTTTCTTTTCATTTCACGATGATGCGTGTGAGTTTATTAAATTGTCAGCTTAAACCGCATTTTCCCTATCACCTACTTTTACTTGATCTCAAAAATGCTTTCACAGGTATTCATATTTTGTTCATGGTGTTAGTAAATTGAATAGAAATATCACCCTTTCACACATTTACTTTCAAATTTCCATTTTTTTTATTTTTTTTATTCACAATTCAGAAAGAATCAGTAAAAATATACGAAGAAAGGCATCAACAAATATTTTAAATTTATATTTTGTCTGACAAAAGGAACCAAATTTTGTATTTTGTAGATGGGAGATTTGCTTTCAGCTTTCACGCTAAAGCCACCTATTTTTCCTTTTCGTCGGTTTTATAAAAGTGTGCACCACTGAATCTTGGAACTCAAAATTAGATTTTCTCTCTGGAATAAAGTTTTTCAAAAGAATTATTAAGTAAATGTTAAAATATATTGGAAAAAAATTGTCTGAGCTGTAAATGTAGTGAAATGGAATATAATTTTGTTAGCTTATATCTTAATAAGCTAACTTTTAAAAATTTTTAGTGGAGCTTTTAGTTCAAATTCCAAAATGTTATTTACAAAATACAATGATTTAAAAATAGCGACAAATTTTCATAGAATAAATCTTATTTCATACCATAAAACAAAATCCATGAATTTTATAAAATAATTTTAGCAAAGAATATCTCTTAAATAAGGATTAATTCATTACAAACAGCATTATGCGAAACTTATCATATGGTCGCTATAGTAACAGTGATAATATCAAAATATAAACCGGAAATGCTTTTGATGGTAAAAAATGGCAGATTTATTAGTTCAAAAAATGCCAGTTATGGATGAATCATCAAATATGCAAACAAAAAACATGTAAGTTGTGAATCATAGGTTTTTACACGTGTAAATAGTTAATCTAAAATCATAAACCACCTTCAAAGAATTAAGAAATTATGGATTTCGAACATTAAAAAAAATGTACAAGAGATTAAAAACTAAATATATTAAATCTTGAAAACATTAAAATAAAAAGAATTTAAAAACAGAATATCATCAAGATTAAAATCTTCAAAAAACGCATTAACAATTTAAAATTTTTAAATAAATACATTAGTAATTTAAAGATTATAGATATCTGATTTTAAATACATCATGGGATATATTACCTTCAGAAAACTAGCTGAATATTTTATTAAATTTTATCATGAAATCTTGTGTAAATTTCACAAACTCGGAAAAATAACGTATAATCTTTCAATAAGTAAATTTTTATGTGCATAAAAACATTCCTCATACAAGCAAATACAAAAAAAAAAAATTTGCAGATTTTGAAAAGTTTCATAAAAACTGTAGTGGCAACGATTTTAAATAAATTGCATGTATCAAACTGCTCTTTTTCCGAAATGTAAATGATATGCATGTTTTATGGATGAATTGGGAGGTTAAAAATCTTTTTTAAAAATGCAGAGGAAACGTTTTTTTTTTTTTTTCTTTTTTTTTTTCCTTTCTCTTTTTTCCCGCTTTAGGCGCATAAAATTTTAGTTGTTTTCTAAACAATTGTTTTTATTAAAATATTTATTCGATCGTTTAAGGATCAGTCTGTATAAAAGTTTATTAACTATAAAATGATTATATGTCAAATGTTAAATTAAGAAATTAGATGTAATTAAAAATAACAAAATGGAAATGTAATCATAGATATAGAGATACTATTTCAAACTAGAAATCATTATCTGTATTTATTTATTTATTGTAACTAATTTCGTTTCAAAATATTTCTTAAAAAATATTGCATTAATATTGA
The DNA here is from genome assembly GCA_026543865.1 of Argiope aurantia. NCBI lineage: Eukaryota > Metazoa > Arthropoda > Arachnida > Araneae > Araneidae > Argiope > Argiope aurantia. Next base: position 636,563 of record JAPMOR010054712.1, on the reverse strand, counting down.
AGAAAGAAATGTAAACATTAATCCATTAAATAGTATTCAGAAAACTTTTTATAGTATTTAAATTAATGCACATGGGAAACAATTCCATGATCTTATATCCGAAGTATTTACTATATTATTATCTGGCTTTTTCAATTAAAAAAATGGTCATTACTAACAACTAAATTAAATCTTTATTTAAACTTCAATCTTTCAACTGGAAAATGTTATATTATGTTAATGTATGTTAACTGCTTGTCTGCAGATGATTTTCAAATGCATCACACTGAATTTCTGATGTCGGAAAAAAGATTACGAATTGAGCGAGAACTAAATAGATTAGTCCTCGCCGCGTATCATTAATCACTATGGCCTTTCCGACGGCGTTTCCTTGGCGATACTTTTATTTAGTCTAGAAAAAGAAACGCCAACATCGCTTGCCAACTGCATCAGCTGCGACAAAAAGAAGAAAATTTTTTAAACAAGGCATTTTAAAGTTGTATATTTACGGAAACGTCATTCGACGTATAAATATGTGACGGGTTTTATGAGAGTTAAAAGAAGAGATTGCTAAGTTATTCAATTTAAAGACAGCTGTAAAGTGAGAAGAGTCTACAACCAATAAAAATATCTACTTGGAATTATTTTTTTCCTCTGTACACAAAGTTTGGAGAGGGGGGGGGACTAGTGCAACAGATAAAAATTCGTCCTAGTATTTCAAAATACATGTAGAAGGGCTTTTATAACAAGATGTTAGTTTCTCGTATACAAAGTATCTAAAAATACTGCAAAAATAAAAAAAAATTCGATTTCGATATTTTGAGAAATATTCACGTTTGTCATCTTCCTAAATTCGAAAGAAAAAAAAAGAAAAGAAATCAAATTCAGTCAGTCGGGGAAAGTGATGACTCAAAACCCCTTCGACCTAGATAAATAAAATTTGAAATATGGAACTTCAGATCAAATTTGTAAGTTTCTAGTAAATATTTGAACAAAATCCATGCAGAGGAAGTCTGTCTGGCTGGATCTTTGAGTACAAATGAACTCGATAACTACAAAATATAAAGTGCTAAAGAGATAAAAATGATTTAGCAATTTAGATAATTATCAAATATTGAACCAAATCTGTGAATTCATGGCCGTCTGTCGGTCAGTACTTTTACAAGCATGTAAAAATGATATCTCAGAAATGCAATAATTTAATGAAATTCAGTGTGTGACTGTGTGTCTACAATTGTAGCAATGTATCAAATTTTGGTTTTAATTGGTTGGAAAAAAGGCGTCTGAAATACATATTCACATGATAGATTCAGTAAAAAAGCTATATTCAGGCCAATGTATTTATCAATCTACGCTGATACAACTTATCCAGGAGTATTTAAAACATTAAACAAACCAAAAAGTACACCATCCCTGAATATGGAAAAGGAACTTAAAAAATAAGAAGAAAAATCCTAAATAAACTGAAAGGGAAAACAATAGATTTTAAAACAATATCAAATCAAAACACAGATATATAAAAATTCTAATATAAAAAAATATTGCAGACAATAATGTGCCTAATAATTAAAAATAGTTTATAAAATTTCAAAATCGCAAAAAAAAAATGCTACCATTAATTTCACTTCTAACACGTAACACGGGGGCTTGTGTATAGTCGACCACCCCCCCCCCCACCACTAAACGAAGCAGTATCGATATTGTAACATGAGGACTATTTGGGAGCAGACTCACTCAGATTTTAAGTCGAGGTCAGATGACGAGTTGTTGACTGAATATATGGTATTCCAGGTTCCGCGCCCCACAAATGATACAGCATTTGATATGATGGATTTAGCAGCCGCTAAAACGGCAATTCTTCGATGGAATAGGTTTTGGAATTGAACCTCTCTGGTATCGAAGCAAAGACCTTACACCTTGTCTCCCCCCTCACAAGCACACAAAATCGTTAGAACAAAAAAAGCGAAATTATATTTTTCCAACAAGGCATTTTTAATCGGAGGGATCATCGTAATTGAAATCCTACCAATACCTTTCATTACATCAGCTTTATTGCTTAATAAATTCTTAAAAAGCGGTTTTGTTTTCGGTGGGCTTTTCTATTTAAATGAAATAAAAATGCTGTTAAAAGAATGGTGGTCTGCATCCCCTTAGGAATGGCATTTACAATTTGGCGCAACATTCGCCAACGCTGTTTCGTTGACACTTTCTCACACAATGCACTCGGAATGCCGCCAATATCTATCACAAATTCTTTTTTTAAACTGCTCATCTTTCAACGCAGAAAGCAAAGCTTGAGTCATATGTCTTCTCCACATCCCGAAAGTTGTCGGTAACTCGTTTTTTGCCAGAGCACCTAACAAGCCGCACTTTGTTCTGAATTTACGAAGTGTCGGAATGGCAAAAGAGAGACAGATGAGAAAATAAATTTCACTCCCTACCGCGCCGGATCTTGAGAGAATTTTATCGGAAGAACAGACGTCTATGATCTGAGTTGTCAAGAAACAGCAAAAAGCCGTCTTTTAATATTTTCGATAATCCGGAGTTTTATTGCGAATTAAATTTTATTTTTATTGAATAACTTTTAATTTTATTATCTGATATTATAATATAATTTTCAGGAGTTAAGCAATGGCGAAGTGAAATTTGTGCAACGAAGAAAGTAAACAAAAATAATAATTTTAAAAAATCTAAGAAACGCACTTGGAGGGGAGATCTGAAGAAACATCTTTCATTTTTAGGACAAACCCTTTTTCAAGTCACGGAAAGTTTTCATGAAAACTTTATGAAACCTTTTTCCCTGTTTATTATGGTATAACATAATTTTTGTTATTGGATTTTTCTAGACCATTTTCTTTATATTTTGAGTTACTTTTTGTAACTTCCTTATTTCGCCGCTAGCGGCGCTATAACCTGTCGCAATAAATTCAGCATTGTTAATTTACTATGAGCATCTATTATTTACTTGGCATTTGGCTATACAAAAGGCCTTTTCGAATTTAAACGGCTTAAAAGGACTTTACAGATTCTTTCGTGTTTATTATATATTTCTAATTATAAAACTCAGGTTTAACTTTAACTTCTGAATTGTCTTATTTTCTAGCGTTTCATGTACACATGAAGAGCTTCAGATACCCTTACACTAAATTCGCTTTTAAAACTGTATAAGTTCACAATACTTTCAAATGGCTTCTTTTTCTTGCTTTCTGGCTTTTTATTCATCCTGCTTTCATTTACCAGTAAAGTAGTATTTCATTCTTCTATAAGCATTTACTTATTCATTCGATTTATACTACTTCTCAAAGTATTAATTTAATATTTATTACTCAAAAACTATTTAAAGTAGACCATCGTACATCTAGCTTATTTCCTATCACAGAATTTTACATCTTGGACACTTACATTACATCGAATGCATTACATCGAAATTCTTTTTTTTTAAGTTATGTGTTAATTTCAAATCAAATCAAAGTCGAATTTAAAAGTAGTAGGTCAAATGGTCTATCCGTCTTAGAGATATAGTGGGCAACAACATGAATACACATTCTGCTTTATTATTAGTAAAGGATTATCCTTACACGATATTACATCAAAAGTATAGCCAACAGATTTGGCTGCAAATAATAGGTTTAATGAAGGGAAATATTCATTATTCCAATAGAAGAAAACTGCAATTTTTAATTATATTAAAATAACGGCAACTTGACTCACCTGCATCGTGCTCCGTCTCCATGCTTGAGAAAACCGAGCATTGCAAATCTCCCAGGGCGGCGAACACGGGCGTCCCTTCGGGAATGCCATACCAGGCGCAGGGCATACGGCCCACAATGTTCCCGGCGATGGTCACTTCGGGCAGAAGATGCAGTGGGAAGCCGGCTTCCTTTAATCTGAAAGGAAAAAAGTCATTAAGTATATCAGATAATTTACAAAATATCAGTTTTATGAAGGGTTTACAAAAATAAGTATAAGATAATTTACATAATATCATATTTGTAGAGTTTACAAGTATTAGCACCTTACATAACATCATATATGTTTGGTTTATAAGAGTTAGTACAAGATTTTGCATAATATCATGTTTGTGGCATTTATAAGTATTAGTACAAAACTGTTTACATAACATAATGCTCGTTCGTGTTTTACAAAATTAGCAAAAAATTTTGCATAATACTAATCATGCAAAATCTTTTGCTAATGCTTATAAATTCTCTTCAAACACGTTATTATACGAAATCGTGTATTTACCCTTATAAACCCTGAACAAGCATGATGTTATGTAAACTATCTTGTTTGTAAAGAGTTTACAAGTATTAGTACTGAACAAGCATGATGTTATGTAGTACTAATACTTGTAAACTCTTTACAAACAAGACAGTTTACATAACATCATGCTTGTTCAGGGTTTTCAAAAATTAGCACAAAATTTTGCATAATATTTGCAAAGAGTTTACAAGTAAAAGATAGTCGTACTGTCGCTTAAGAATATTTTTAAAAAGTGTTTATTTAGGTGTGGCACAATTGACCATATCTTTGGATGCAGTTAAATTTTGTCATATTAACGTTTCAGTTAGAAATTATACAAGGACTATTTTAGGACAATCCTCGTAATTTTGAGCAGCGGTTTGATGATGAGGACTATACGTAAATAACATCACCCTCCACCAAAATTATGTACCATACCAGTAGTAGGACATTTGAAAACGATATCAGATTTAACGTGCATCAGGCCGAACATAATAGATCATTAGCAGAATCAGTCTAGAATCCCTCACCCTCAAAGCCTTCCCAAAAGGCCACCGCGGATACATCAGATGTTTGTAAGGTAAAATTGTCGTTGCTTCGTCAAGTTAGTGTTCTGCTTAATACACTCCTTACGTGTAAATTCCCCTCTCAAGACATCACAATCTAGAACTAATAATGTAAAACTAGCTCATTTTTTTGATCTAGCCGCAAGTAACATTTTTTTTCGGTTGAAGAGTTTACATAAAAGGAAATGAGTCGCAAGTTCCGAAGATGTGCAACGAGCAATGATACAGGAATAGGAAAAAGTGTAAAGGGAGACTTGCACTCCACATTTATTCATTATATAAAATATGTCAGAAAACACAAAGCTGTACAGAATAGTTTCTTCGAAAAAAACACTAAATAAACATTTATATCTCTATTATTAAAAGAATGAATTTCACATCTTTTTGAGTGCATTAGTACAAAATTGAAACTTCCAATCCAGAAAATTCGAAAGATGAAAAGTAAAACATAAAAGTTTACGGCTTATTATCTCTTACTTAAATAGTTTTAACATTTTTACATAGAGATTATAGTATTCAATGAACAATTGGAATTGTTTGCCATAGAGGAAATGACAAATAAACATTTCAATAAACGACAAACAGAACAACCTTTAGTGATTCTAATATTTTATTAAGTCAAATCAAAATGATTCATAAAACAATTCGTGAACGAAAAAAAATAGCAGTAAATTTATTATCAATATGCTTATAGTAATGGCGGCTAACTACTTTCAACTTTCAAAAATAAAACGGTTAAAGTTTTGTTTTAAGAGCGATTATTTCCAATTAAATTCGTTATTTTCCTAAATAGCATTATGATTTCGATAAATTTTATAATTATTTTTATTTCTTTAGTTAATAACCACTAACAGAAATTTTATCTGAAAGACAGAAACAACAGCAGCATCACGCTTAAAGGCATATATTGATTAATATCACGCTACCAGCTGGGGGCGCAATCAAAATCCAATTTAATAATTCAGTTCAGAAAATATTGAAATAATATTTTGTCGTCGAGTGTAAGCAAATGTATGAACTTCCAAAATTCATTCACGGCTATTCTTAGATTCTTCAAGGAAAGATTCTTATTTACATTTTATCAAAAAACTCTAAACAGAAAGATGTTTATCACATACTCTGGAAACTATGACACTGTGCTTCCATTCAGAATACGAGTCAATTAAAAAAGTGAAAAACTAAAAAAATAAGATTTATGTTCAACAATATTTTTCATTAATTAAAATCAATCTCTTCCATAATAACTATACTACTAAATGGTGTTACGGTTACATCAATAGTTTCTTGAATTTCTAAAACTAATTAAATTTCAATTTTAAATATTTTTTGAAATAGTTAGCAATTATTTTTACTTTCTTGCATGTTGAACATAGTAAAAAAGTGCGTAATCAAAATTCAATTTAACTAAACATCAATTGATAATGCAGGTCTGAGAAATAATGCATTGTCGTCGAGTATCAGCAAATATATAAATTATCAAAACTCCAGCTTTCAAAAAGTGAGGAAAAACTTATCACAAAATTCTATTTTCTCAAACATGGAAAAAGACACGCTTAAAAATTTTTTTAAAGGAAGAATAAAATTCAAGACGCCTTGCTTCACCCTGATATATTTTAAATTAATCTCCTTAATTTTACAGAAATATTTTTTCCCACATTCGTTAAAAAGTAAAGAAAGGTACTTTACAGCATTGCAGCATCTTAAAATAATTTTATGGTTATTCTCAAATATCTTGAAACATTTTTAATGAAGCAATTTTACAAAAGATATAAAAAAAACGAAAATTGCTATTAATAAATGAGACCGCATTTAAAGTATTTTATCGCAGATAATATTTCAATTTGAGGGTTAATGACAAAAATATAAGTAAATTGCAGCATTTAAATCACTAGCATTAAGCTTCTAATTACATATTTAACTTAATGAAAACATAATTAACTCATTTCGGATGATTAATTGTAACCGTTTAATTAAGCCATAAAGATCCGATTATTACTCTATACGAACAGAAGAGCAATTCATTTATTCGAAGAGACATTAATTTCATTCAAAATTTATTTCAAGGAAGACTGGCGCAATTGACGTAGTGTTTAACAAAAAATCAAAAACGTAATGACTTTCCATTATTTTACGTCTGAAAGAAATTAATTTTAAAATAATGAATGGAATGCGTAAATTTATCTATTTAAAAAAAGAACTTTTAATTCGCTTCAGATTTTTTTATACGAAGAAGAATTAAATAATGATCTTTTATAGTTAGTTTTAAATTATTTGTAAATGAAAAATTATTTGTATTAATAAAAAGTACACAATAAATTAATATGCAAATAAATAATTCTAATAAATATTTCAAGAATTACATAGCATTTTTTATCCACCAATTAAAAACAAATAGAAACATTTTTATTTTTCTCATATTTTGGTATTTAGAAACAATTTCTTTTGATATTTAAGCTGATTTTGCGTTCATAGATTAAAGTGTTTACTATCTTTGTCAGTGATACAATGTTCCAACGAAAATGTTTGTCATTTTTTTTTCAATTTTTATTCTATTTACTTGTATATTAAATTGATTTAAAAATTTCATCATTATAATGGATCTTTAAGATAATGAATGTTTCTCCATTTTCCATTCATTGGAAATTCTTTGTCAAATATTTAGCCTTTGTTCATTTGGTAATTATAATTCGATAATACGAATGCAGTTTAATTTATGCGATATAATACGAATTCACTATGGAAATATACAAATCATATCAAAACTCATATAATTCACTAAAGAACATATAGGAATCATATCAAAACACACATAATTATTATCGAAAAATTAGCCGTCTGTATTCAAGCAAAATGAAAATCTAACAGCATTATATATCATTTTGAAAATCTAATATCATGCCAACTGAATCTAAAAAGCCACATTCAATATATACCTTCATAATTTGTAAAAAATGATAAACATTGAAATATTTCAAATGGAAAGAACTGAATTTCGTTCTAGAGGAAAAAAAATTTTGATTTAAGCATCTTCGTTGTTCGTTAATTTGCAAAATGTCTTTCTGAGTTAACAATTTATAACAACAAAGAGATTCAAATAAATATCACTAATATGATATAAATAAGAAAAATAATTAATAGCATTTCAATAAGTCTTTTCTTACAGGATGGGACATACATAATTCCACAACTTAACTGTTTCAACGTTAGTATAAAACATCAAATAACATATTTTTTTATGATAAAAACACTTTATAAAATAATAAAATTGATTAAGTAAGTGATTAAAATATAAAAATATTCCAAATATTGATGCGATTTGACAAACTTTAAAAATTAATTATAGTTATCTAAATATAGTTCACAGAGACAATTATGCGCTCCTACATAAATGCTATTTTGCTTAATTGCTACTTGCTTATTCTTACGAATCTGTAATACTGCTTCTTTAGTTTATTGATAAGAAAGCGAATAAATGAATTTCGATCAATGGCTCTTTGCCTTGGCTACAAAAATAAAAGATCCCGAAAATTCAAGAATCTAGGTTATATCTCTATTAGGACTCGACTTCCAGCGTTTATTCTAGAACATTTAATGCCCTGTCATGAGACTATAAAAGCGAGGGCGCATAGGCGAAAAGTATTCGAGTTGAGCGAAGCTGTTAATCGAATGAATTCTTTTTTTAGAGCATTAATCTGCAGCGAGTTTCTCTAAACGTTTTGTACTACTGTGGCGGCTTAAAAAGGAAACATCTCTAACAACTGTTGATTTCTTCAAGTAGTGTCTTTTGTACGCTTCGTCTGTGTTTTTATTATCTGTGCTCAATTTTTTCATGTAAAATAAAGCGCCGTTTTCCTTTATTGAGATCATTAAATTTCTTCATCAGTCTCCAACGGGATGGATTTTTTCCGTAACAGTGTCTAATACGCACTGATTAAAATTAAAAATTGAACTCATATAAATTCTAATTATAATGTCTCTACATCCACAATAAATTTTTATCTATTAATGAACAACAGTTCAGGATAAATATTGGCTACTGTAGCAAAAAAATAAGTAAGAACTAAACCTACTTCCTGTCACCATTGCAGAGTGCTTGAGATGATGGGTACGCATCAACGTCACATCCGGAGCTTTAAAAATACCATTTCATCAAGTCGTTTCATCTTCTTCATTTGACCTTAATGTCAAGCTCAAATCTTGACTTAATACAATACTTCGAATTCGTTCATGAGATGAGTATCAAACTCTACTACATTCTGTTCCGTGTTAGTTGCCTCAACAACTCAAAGAGGTGACATCTTAAGATGATAAATTTTATTTATAATGTAAGCTTTCGCCTATCTGCAACAGGAAGGTACCTCAACCGTTGAGAATTCGCAAGTGATTGAAAAAGGACGCACGCACATCAATGCAAAAGTTGTTTTGAAAATTTTTCATTTATAGATGCAGATTAACATTTACGGACGTAATTTACAACAAAGTTCCACTTTTATTAATTATTGGTTGATTTTTAATGGCGTATCGGTCATTTTTATAGTGTCAAAACTTCTTTTTATATGTCTCAAGGGGTTTTTTTTTTTTTTTTTTACTTTCTAGGATTAACAATCGCAGTTAATTAGTAATTTAATATACTATATTTTTAGAATATCATTCATATATCATACAAAAAGTAGTAGATGTAATACATATGTATCACGATCAGTCAAAATGAGAAAAAAAATTATACTCCTAAATTCTGAAAATAATCTGCGCTAATGATAAAGATTTGTTAATAATAATATTGTTTGCATATCTCTTATCCTCTGTATGGTTTGAACTCAAAATATCGCCTCCTTAAGTCATTTTTTATGTATAAACGCGAGCACCTACATAAAATTCAAGTTGCCCTTTCCTCCAAACAATAGTTATATTAAAAATTAATAATATCAAATTGAAAAAAAAACATATTAATATTTCTATCTCGTCCCTTACAATGTTTATTGATAAGAAAGAGAAATCATCCAAAATATACATACGTTTTAATTATTAACGTGAGGCGTGGTTGAATGATGAAGCTGAACATATAAATGTTGCCGTTTATTTCGATCAAAGATATAAACTTTTAACATCCTGAAGCAGTACTATCTTAAGGTTAAAATAATGAAAAAAAAACCCTCTAAAATATTTGTCCCCAACACCAAACAATAAAGCGATTTCGCTCATTTTTATTTCATATAAAGCTCACATCACCTAAATGAGCATTAATAGTCGTCTCACATTCATATACCCATTTTCAAAAAAAATTTAAAAATCACCACTTCAATATACCTTCTCTATGAAGAAAAATCATAACACTAATCACAAACTATAAACATTGAAACGAATTTGCCAATGTTTTTGAAAAAAAAAAAAAAATTTGCCAAATTTTATTTGAAAATAAAAAAGATAGGATATCAATGGGCGTCTGTCGCTCTTTCGATTTCAAAGAAATGTCGTAAAAATAATACAACCCCAAGCCTTAACAACAGGAATGATTTCACCGGTTTTTTTCGCCGCGTCAGCGGGTATAATTACACACACAGAATGTTCTATTATAAGAATCAGCTCATCAAAGTTAGTTGACATAGCTAATTCAATGTGAGTAATATGGTAGGCGTATTGCTGTTCACCGAAGGTAACCAGCAAATTGCAATTTGCAACTATCGAAAACTGCAAATATACACTACAAACAGAAATTAAAGATCATTCGCACTTACATATTGTTGAGAAGAAAATATTTTTTTTAAAATATCTAGTTAAAAGTGTCATATGTAAACTATTTATAAAATACGTAGAGAAAAAAAAGTATTGTCCAGATATACAAAACAAATTCATTACAAATAATATTGACAATTTTTTCTACACAGGATTTTTTAAAAAATATAATAAATAAAAAACCTAGAAAATCAGGACAAATCCAAAATGTATCATTTTAACGAAACTGAATATGGTTATTAGGAAAAATTTTGTCACTTAGCTGATGTTAATAGCTGACACTTAAAGTAGCTGCGTGACAGTTTGTCATATTTCAATATAATGGAAAAAAAGGAAACTTCAGAATAACTTTAACTAGACGTGTCCATTTAAAAGACTTTCTGACGTTCAAACATTAAATGAAAAATGCAAATCATCACTTTATAGTGCAACTTTTGTCAGCAAATCGGATGTAATTCGCCGTTGATTATTGTCATTTGTATAGACCTTCAGACTAACGTATTTCCGTAAGATTAAATTAGATTTTCTAAATATAATATGCGATGCTCTAGATATTGCGAGTAAGGGAGACCTTATTGAGAGATAAAAAGGCGAAAAACTAGATTGTCCAACCTGGTTTGGACATTTGATAATTTTATGAAGGCATAATGACAATATCAGCTTCCGTTTAACGAAAACAATCAAAAGGACGAAAATCTGGAAGGCTTTAATGGAAAATAATACAAAACGTTAAAAACTGAATTTACCGGGGCGTCTGATCAATTTGTGCAAGATTCATTCTAGAAAATTACTAAACTAAAATCAGTTGTCTATTTATCTACAGTTATGCATTTATTTTGTTTAACTTCCTTTCACTATCACACATGTTAATCGAAATAAATTTTTCCTAAATTACAAAATAATAAATAGCATAATAATTTCTAAGAAAGAGAAAGGCCATAAGGTTGCGAAATGCATATAAATATTAAATCTAAGTAATGTTTTATACAATGTAGTTAAAATTATAAATTAATTTTTAAAATTAATATTAATGCCATTTGCTTATAAATAATCGAAGGTTAGTGGTCTGCGCAAAACTTTCTCATATATTCTCTAATAAAGATGTTATTCCCTACCCTCCCACCTCGCCAAAAAATGTGAACCTGGCAGAAAGGCCTTGCATAGTATTAACGTACAATGCTATCGAAATATTTTTTGGCGTGTTTTTGATCATTGGCGAGTTTTTCGGTGGTTAATCCTTGGCATGCGATTAATCGCATTCGAAAATCGAATTTGTGTTTCAGACGCATTTCTTCTAGCTGATTAAAACAGATCTGACAGAACTACAATTGTAATCACAAAATCATACATCAAATTTGATGTATTTCAGTCATCGCGATTTAGAATATCGAATTTGCATGCTTCTGAAAGTATAAACTAGCATACGGTTAACCCTTTATTGGATTTGGTTCAAAATTTGTAGGTGTCTTTGACAAATGTTAAATCCGTATATCGAATTTTATCCATACAGCTCTCTTCGTTTTGTAGTTAACTTATATCCAAATAGACGAAAAGATAGATTTCCATCTAATGGATTCTACTTAAAATTTAATAAAAATTTACAAAAATAGAAATTTTTGTAAGAGCCATATACCAAATTTCACCTCTGTAGTTCAAAGCGTTTTTGAGTTACCTTTGTCACAGACACAATTTCAAAAATGTGTTTTCCGAACTTCAGAATGTCTAAAATATGAAAATTCATCAAAATATTGAGTTTGAATATTTTGACGATTAGAGAAAGTAAAAATAGATAATCAGGAATATGACATTCAAATTCAGGACAAACAATCCAAATCAGGATTTTCTCAAGTAATTCCTTGCATCAGAAACATTTTACATTACAGACTAGCATGCTATCTGTCGCAAAATATAAATAGAAAGACAACTAATTTCATTTTGAACTAATGTAGGACATAACTGTTTATTTATATTTTTTTTTAGAAGTCAGTTGAATAAATGAAAATGAAACTAATACCAAAATAATATTCTTACATTCATTAGCACTTTCTAAAAACAACTCGGTTGCATTTTAGTTTATACAGTCTCTAATCAAAAGAAAATAATGACATAACAGTTTACTCATCTCTCTCGTTAACACAATCAACTCCTAAACTTTTCAAACCCCAAGCTTGTTCTAAATATAACCGTTTCCTGTTTAATATCTCGGCATGTCATAAGCAATAATCCTATTCGTTTATCATTTTCACATAAAGCTTTTTTTTTAAAAAAAGGAAGGGGGTGGGGGAAACGGGATACAACTTCGTCGACCAAAATGCAGATGCGAAGGTGCCCACATGGAAACAGTCCAAGAGCTCTGAGGTACAGGGACTAGGGGGCACAGAAATCGATAAAATAAACTTCCTTTCCTCTTAGCAGATGCTTTCACTTCAGTTCGTCGCCCCTTCGGCAGGAAATTGTATTGGAATGGTTTCCCATCGTTATTCTTCACTTTTTTTTTTCTCTCCATCTTCTTACAACAGTTGCAGTTTCAGTTACACTCGTTAAATAAATGCATTATTTGCAAGAAAAGTACTTTGCCAGTTTTTAATGGTTGATTGGATCATTTTACATTTGTAGCGGTTACAATTACTGCCTTCTCCTTTCTTCATAGGTGGCGCGACTAGAGCCACCTATCAAGAGCCATGTTTTCCCATGATTCCTCATTCTTGTCTCTTGTGTTGTCCTTGCTTGCCGTGTGTATTTGTTCTATGCCTTGTTCTTCAATATGCTTGTGTTAAATATTTGTGCCGTGGAACTTAACCCGCTAATAAAAAGTAGTTCCTGAAACTGAACTCATTCTTTCATTCATGGCATAACACATAATAAAGAGTCTCGTCCCTCTACACATTTAATTAATAGTAATTGAACTACTGGTCCTTATATATCTGTGTGACACAAAGATGAAGGTGTCACTTCTGTCTGCTAGGTATGATTTTAATACTTTAAAATAATTAGATTATGAAGGAAACAACGAAAAAATATTAATTTCAAGAGTGAGTCAAATGAATAGAAATTCATTACATATATAGTAGCTAAAACTTTTCAAAGTGTCATATAAGTGGCAGATATATAAGGTCCTTATATGAAGGTGAACCTCATATATCGGTAATGCTATTGTTTTTTTTAATTATTATTTTTCATAATATTGTCACGTAGGTACTTGAGTGTGGAACTCGATGACACACACAAGAAGTAGAGCTAAACCAATTTATTAACTGAACTCTGAACACAGTGACTGACAAATCTTCTGCTTTTATACTAGCAGGGAAAGTTCCAGAATACTTTTCTGGAGACAGTAAGTCCAAAATCTTCTAGAACATGAAATAAAGAGAAACATAAAATCAATTAATTAAATATTTACACAAACTGTGAATCGCGGGATACGAACACACAATCCCTTGATGATGAGATCAGTTCTATGACCATTCGGTCATGAAGAGGCGATTTTAATATTAATCAAATGTTTAAGAACGTTCATTTCATAACCAGCGATAGTGATCTTTCTGTCATATATTCTAAAATTATATACAGTGTCTCACAAAAGTGATGGGACACTTGTGCTTTACAAAAGAAAACTGTAATAAAATAAATTTAAAAAAGCATGTGCAAATTTTTTGTGGGTGTGTTTTATACTTAAATTTAGTAACAATTATTGCATAACATACATTTTGTCAAAATATTAAAATATTAATTTAATAAAAATACAATTGTTTAGAACGGAGCAAAAAAATAGCTCACATAAGTGATGGGACACCATTAGATATGCAACAAAAATCGTCTGAAATAAGCAATAAAAATATTTTTGGTGTTTTATTTTTACTCAAAAGCAATTGGCAAAAATTTATAAAATCGTCTGCAGTATTTCTCTCCAGTTAGTTTTGGAATTTTTGTGTTTTTTAGCTCTGTGCAGCCATGAACGCTAAACGAAAAGAAACTTCGCCTGAAATTCGAAAATTAGTTATTAATTTGCATATTGAACGTAGAAAATCTATTAGAAAAACTGCTGAAACAGTTAACTTGAGTCATTCAACAGTTTTCAATATCATTAAACTATATAAAAAGAATCATATTATTCAGGATAAAAGAAGACCTGGCCGACCATCAAAGCTATCCAATGGAATAAAGCGAAATATCGTTCGAAATATTTAAAAAAATCCAAGAAAGAGTGCTCCTAAAGTTGCTGCTGATTTACAAGCATTATATGGAATAATTGTTAATCCTGAGACTATTAGAAGGGTAATTCGATCTGTTGGATATCACGGTAGAGTAGCCAGGAAAAAATTCTTCGTAAGTGAAAAGAATAGAAAACTCAGACTAGCTTTCGCAAAATCCAACATAAATAAGAATTCTGATTACTGGAATAAAGTTATTTGGTGATGAGAGTAAATTTAATATATTTGGTTCTGTCGGTAGACTCTTGGTGTGGAGAAAACCCAGGGAAGAATTTCGCAAACAGAACTTGGTGCCAACAGTAAAACATGGTGGAGGAGGAGTTATGGTATGGGGGTGTATGTCGTCCGCTGGAATTGGTAATCTTGTTTTTATTGATAGTATAATGGATCAGTACAAGTATATTGACATTTTAAAGCAAAATTTGAAATCTTCAGCACGAAAATTGAACCTTCATAACGATTTTAAATTCTACCAGGACGATGGCCCCAAGCACACTGATATGAACGTTAGACTCTGGCTGATGTATAACTGTCCTGAAATAATACAAAACACCACCACAATCTCTAGACTTAAATCCCATAGAGAATATTTGGCAAGAATTGGAATCCAGAATTCGCAAACACACCATTTCTTCAAAACAACAATTAAAATCAGTGCTTCAAGAAGAATGGGGTAAAATCACTCCAGAAATCATAAAAAAATTAGTCGAATCCATCCCAAGAAGATTAAATTATGTTTTAAAAGTGAAAGGAAATCCAACAAAATATCAAAACCTTTTAAAAAGTAAAATTTTTGGATAAATATTTTATGGAAAAGTAAGTGTCCCATCATTTATGTGAGCCATTTTTTGCTCCGTTCTAAACAAATGTATTTTTATTAAATTAATATTTTAATATTTTGATAAAATGTATGTTATTTAATAATTGTTACTAACTTTAAATATGAAACGCACCCAAAAAAATTTGTACATGTTTATTTATTTATATTATTACAGTTTCCTTTTGTAAAGCACAAGTGTCCCATCACTTTTGTGAGACACTGTATTATATTTTTAACACAATATTTTCTCCTTATATACTCCGTATACGAAAAAAGTAAAAATGGTAAATGTAAATATATCTATAATAGAAATGCAAAATGAAGAATTTAATTCATATTGCTTATAAAGAAGAATTATTTTCCTATAATTTTTTCTTCTTCTAGAAAATGTACCCGCCTAATCAGGCTGTTATACTGTTGCCAATATCTTGGATATGATTGCCACAGATTAACTACTAAAAGTTGTAATAGAAAGTCTCATCTGAATTAACAGAGTTCTTAAGCAATAAAAAATTGTATTAGATATAAATACATAGTATAATTAAAAGTTTTTTTTTTCTTTGCAATGGAATCTTCTCCATCCATAATGTTCACGAACATTCGATTAAAATTAATCACGGACATCAGATTGAATATAAAATAATAAAAATTGCAGACCTCAGCTCAAAAACATTTGCTACAATCCAGAATTTAAAAAATGTGAAATGCGAAATTTAAGATCCCACGGCTAATTTTTATTCATGCTATTTTTTTTCTTGATACACTGATAAATCAATCAATGTAAACATTAAAACTATTTCAATCGTTAGACGAAAAAGCAGAAATTTTGGATTTCGCACCCGATACTTATGCAGTTCAAAAGGGGTGGGGTATTTCTGATTCCGCCTAGCGTTATAAACGGCAGTGGCTGATAATATACATATATATATATATATATATACTATTTTACAGGGAGATCGGTAAGATCCTTTTAAGCCCTTCAAATTGAAACCGGATCTCATATAGTCAATGAAATAACGTATACCAATGATAAAATAAATATGCTGCTAAAATAAAATTGAGACAAGTTACAAAGCCCCTAGTGGCGAAATACGGGAGTTACAAAATGTAACTCACAAAATAATTCAAAATAATTTTTTAATTGCAGGACGAACCCTTTTTCAAGTGACGGAAAGTTCTTACATTAAAGCGCAAATATCTTCGCCAATTTTACAGATAACTTCATGAAGATTTGTCCTTTACCTTTATTATGGTATAGCGTACATTTTTCTAACTTCATTCTAACTTTCTTTGTTTTTTCAGATTATTATTTTTTGTATATTCCTTATTTTGCTGCTAGGGGCACTATAATCTGTCAAAATAAATGTTGCATACTCATTTTACTGTAAGTATACACTACTTTCATGGCTATACAAAACGCCATATTGAATTTAAAAAGCATAAAAGGACTTTGAAGATTACCCCGTATATATTGATAATCAGACAGCAATCGAATTCTTGAGCTTCACATTTATAATTTTAATTTACTACCTTGACTAATTTTTTCAAATAACTAACTTAATTCAGATTTTTTTTTTCCTTTCTTTTTCATTAAAAAAATGCAATATAGCGTATAATTTCTTTTCTCAAAATTCCAAGGATTATTGCTTGTCTGGGATATCTCAGATTTCACAATAAATTATTTTTGAAAATCATTATTAATAAAACCGCCATAACATTTTACTATGTCATCATTCTATAATTACTAGAAGAATCTCTACTAGAAAGACCCTTATAAGTGCATGAAATCTACTTATGGAATACAGCTGTTTAACATCAGAGATACACCAAATGGTCTAGAGCCAAGATTATACGATTTGTAACGGAGTAAAACTCGAATAAAACGTGGAACAGGAGATAAGGAAATGGGGAGGGGGAGATAATACAGGCCTAACAATGGAAAAGTTTATCCCAAGATGTAGTAGAAAATTCTATTCTTGAGCCATTCCCCAAGATGCTTTTCCTTCAAACAGAATGTAGGGGAGACAGTGTTAGAAATTATTTACTTTTGTCAAGGTCTTACGATAAGAAAGGGCATTTTCGTTTACTGCTGCTATCTGTGGAATATACACAAGAGGAGATGAGAACAGTAATACTTCGGCTTAGATACCCAAACTCAATGCGTGTTCGAAATTAAGCAATTTCTTACTTCTTTTTTTTATTTGTTATAATTTCCATTGAGATAAATTCGGATATAAAAAAAGATGGAAAGAAATAATAAAAAGAAAATTTGTTTATTCTTTTTCAAAAACGGATTGGAAACTAAACTGGTATAATCATAAATTGATAAGTCCGACCCTTCCAAAAGGACACGGGAAAAACGGAACAGCAGCGCTGGCGGGATCTATGGTTGAGTCCTATGGATTTTCACCGGCCACGGTACAACCCCTCCCGTGGGAAGTACGCCCCAACAATTGTAGCAGGTGGTCGACTCCCACCATTTCTATACCAATCTGGGTGGCGAGAACCAACCACCAAATCGCAAGCTTTTCATCTTCATTTCTGATATACCCCTCCCTCGGGGGGAGTGGAAACTGATAAGGGAGCATGTAACAGAACTAATGGAAATAGTCACCAAAAAACTTTCTCGCATTTTGTCGAATCAAGATGTTATCCTCCACCCTTCGTAAAAAATTGTGAATTTTGGGTAAGGCAGAGAAAAAAAAATGGGACTGTTACAAATTTGGGAGAAGGTCTCGATTCATTTGAAAAAAGGTTACAATTTTAGATGCCTTTTTTAAGGCGTATAAGGCGTTTTTGAAGGAAATAAGGAATTAAATCAACGATAGCAATCTCCCTGAAATTTTCTCACCGTGCATCCCTCTTTTCCCGCACGCTTTAACTTACTGTTATTCAATTAAAATGAAGCAAAATGTTACATAACATAGAATACCTAAAATTAAAATAAAAATGCACATTGTTAGTTTATAGTCGTGTAAAGAAGTGAACTAATTTACACCAGTTTGTCCTACAAAATTTACCAACGATACCACCCCTTATTGTTAGTTTCTCCATATTCTAAATTTTATTTCCCTGCAACAATATTACCAATTCAATATTAATTAGTCCAGAAATTCAATGGCTTAAGACATGGGATAAACTATTATTTCAACGATTTTCAAAATTATTTCGATTAATCTTGACAAACACTGCATCCAGTAGTCGATCCTTCAAAACGGATTGGATAGAATTTCCGTCCGGATAAGCTAGACTTCCGGTTGATAAAATTTTCTACGTATTAGTAAGGTAGGAAAACGTAGCAAATATTTGCTTTATCTTTTTTTTCAGTATTAATATTTGGTAAATAGCAATCTGAATCTCACTTCAGGTTCGATTTTAGTCTTAAAAAATTCAGATATTTCCTTTATTCTTTTTTTAATTTTGATTGTATACTTTCATTTGCAATTTTTTTAGAAATCTTGATGAATACTTGCTTACATTTTTTATATAACTTTAATGAATTATTCTAATTCCATTTAATAATTTTATATGCATAGTAAGAAAGCTCATATTAAAAGTGATTTTCCTATATATGCATATTTATCATAGCAATATTTATTCAATTACAGGTTAATTTAACATTCAATTAATAAAATGTTTCGACTTAATTTTAATAATATATAATTATAAAATAATACATAAGAATTTTGTTGATTTTATGGAATATATAAATACATGTAAAAGAATTAATGTCTTGTTAGAAAAGCTATATTATAGAAAGTCCAAAACCACTTTTTTGGACGGGTTCAAGTTTTAATTTTGAAAGATAAAATTAAAACAAAAGTATCTTATGAAAGTTAACATAATAACGCGCTTGATAGCAGTTGCTTTTGTTGTTTTTTTGCAGTTGCTTTATGTTCCGAAACCTTCACTTTTTCTTAAAGCCTGCATCTATTGTCTTTTGTCTTTCATAAAAAGAATTTCAATCTTAACGACTCTCACGCGCTTTGGAAGTTTGCCAAATTATGTTTTTAAAAAAAACGGCAAAAAGTACCTCAACGCAGATGAGAATGTACATTATGGTTATGGATTTTATATTATCTTTAGATATAATGTTGAAACGGCGTTTTATTAGAGCGGTAAAAACTCAATTCAAATTTTTATATGAAAGATAAAAGAAGCCATCTAAATTACCACGTTTTATACTAATGTGCATTCAGTTAGTAAATTTATTCGAAAATACTTATAAATCCGAATAATTAAAACTCGACATTTTTAATACCTTAAAAAGTGGTATAGATAAAGAGACAACACATTTTCTGTTATTGTATTAAAACTTATTTGAAGATCTGCCCAACAGTTTTTATTCGTTTAACTCTTTATACATGGGTAAGTTTTCTTTCATAAAATAAATTCTCACACTGAAAAATGAAATATTGAAGTTAAAAAGCTAGATTAATAAAATGTATCGTTATTGGGTTAATGATCTCGTTAATTAAATGTGAATATATTTGATTTAATTAATTGATCTTGAAAATAAATTTTAATTTTATTATTCTATTCTAATTATAATATTATCTTCTTGAACCATATCCGGCTACTCCAACTCGCCCGAAGGCACGCGGATAAATCTGACTGACCGGACAGCCGCAACAGCAACACTTGTGGGAACTATGGTTGAGTCTTAAGGGCCCTCACCGGTCCCGGTGCAACTCTTCCCGTGGGAACACGTCTCGTCATTGATAGGAGAATGTCGATTCAACACCATTTCTGTGCACATGCGAGTGGCGAGAACCAACCACCATAGCCAGAAGATTCTCATCTTCATTTCTGAGATGCCCCCCGAGCGGGTGATTATCTTCTTGAAATATATCTTCAATGTTGAAAGTCGAATATATAAAATCTTTAAATACATAATTAAACATAATGTTCGGACATAATTGGAAAGTATTCATTATAAAAATATGGAATCGCATGGTATTCTTTAGGCTGTATTAGTCTACCGAAATTTGTGCAGTGTGATCGAGAAATAACAAGTTCATCTCAATTCCGCACAATACAAAACTGTTTTTATAGATTCTTGGTGATAGTCAGAAATAAAAATGAAGTGGCTACCCGAAATTTTCTTTCAAAATTCTTAATAAAAATGTTATTCTCCAATCCCCTCGCATAAAAATCTTCAGTAAGGCCTGTGATTGTTAGATTTTTATTTTCAAACTCAAACACATAAGCGTTTTGTGCTTCATAGTGTGGTGAGGAAAAACGAAAAAAAAAAATTTGCAAGCCTTTTCTGCAGATCAATTAAAAACATTTTATACAGAATCACAATTTAAGTGACGGGATCGTACACGATGTTTCATTTACCTAAAGCTTTCCGCTTTATAGTTATCGGTTTTACATTCATGCGAAAGTAAAAACCGATAGACGGTCAGCTCCAAGACCGATTTCGTTCAGTTTTGATACTAATCAGTACTTTTGATGAGAAAAACACCGAGTGCCAAATTTTATCGATTTGGCTACGCATTTGCATTTGTACTCAGACAGACACACAAGCTCCCTTCAATTAGATTTCGTTCACAATTTGGTAGACGTTTACAATTGTGGTGTTAAAACCATACATCAAATTTGAAATGAGTAGCTCAAAGAATTTTTGAGGTATCGTAATCACAGAGAGACGTTGTTGTTGTTCCTAATGCCACTTGTCATAGACAAGCCCACTGACTTTAGAAGTCAGTAATTTTTAAGCCAAGGGCGCGTCTCTTGTTTTTTCAGTAGCACCAACTAGGGCTAAGAGTACGACTGAGCTACACACACGTCACAACCCTTTTTACGGGGCGAACTTCATTCACTCATCCACAGATCGTAATTTAGACCTGAATCAGAGAACGATCACCCCTGATCTAGTACCCCCAGTGGTATTACTTTTGACGTGGAGGACTTTGTGGCCACGACAGATTTATACGTGCGCCAGCCACCACACACACGGATTCTTCTGCCGGCGGGGTTCGAACTCGCAACCCAAGGGAAGCGTATCAAATGCCCTACCACCAGGCTATCCCGGCTCACAGAGAGACGTAACACCACTTAATATCCTTGCAACTATAACTTTTTGGTTATAGTCAGCACGAAGTGGGTGAGACATCTGAGGATGCTTCTCAACTATTTATCGCTGTGACCATCACCCTGTTTCTCCGCCATCTGATATTTACTGACAAAAATTTAGTGAGGCAGGGGATTAACATCACAAAGAAAACTAGTAAGAAGCGAACCAATTAGCATATATATAATGATATTTCTTAATATAATTTAAATCTTAATTAATTTTCTAATTTTTATTCAATTCATTCTAAAATATTCTCTTATTTCCTGCTCCTTTTTATTTAATTACTTTTAAAACTCACTTACCAAAATTGCTGACGTCGTTCCCACGCATAGAATGAAGGGCAAAAATCCTTAACTCCTGCACATCTTTTTAAAAAGGTACCCAAGTTTCCCTTTCCTAAGTCGACACGTGTCAAAGAAATCCCTATCAAAATCGCACAGTAAAATCACTGAAATGACTTTGCTGTTGTATCGCTATGTAAACAGACGTCATTTTTATCATCTCCTCTGTATATATATATATATATATATATATATATATATATATATATATATACACTACTGAAAAGAGAGTTCGTCAATTCTGTAAAGAACCTCATTTTTTCGAGACGGCTAATCGTTATCTGATTATAGCCTGGATCTTTGGCAAGCGGCAACACTACTGGCTAAAGTTCATCAGATGTCGGTATGGTTATATGGAGAGAAAATCAAAATACATTCCATTGCGTAATGGAGTAGAATGGCAGCAAGATTTGCGAAAGAGCAGTGCACATTTTGGGGCATATTAATATATGGGGCGAAAATATATGGAATGTAAAGAAAAGAATGCCTTCCATTTTCGAGTTACTCATTTACTGTTTAAAGATACTTTTGGTATAAATGGCGTGTGGATCGCCCCGCAACCCGCGTCTTCCCAATCCTTAAACCACTCTTTCGTCATTTTCTACTTAAAAATAGATTTTAGGAGGGATTTAATAAAGTCAGCGTGGTGTTGCTCCCTGTCTGATTTCGCAGCTTTCTTCTTCAGAACTCATTACCTTCATATCAAAGAAGGGCTTTAATCCAAGAAACTTTGATGTATCTATGTTGGATCAGATTTCTTCAGACGGACAGACATAATTCCAAAAAATGTGTTTCTTCAGACTCAGGGAGGTCTGGAACGTGGAGATTCCTCAAAATCTCGAGTTCGAGTCCTCTGTACTTCGTATACCAGAAAATAACAAGAGAACACATAAAACGAATCGATTCAGTGTTTAACACCTTGACTGCACTGGGCGTCATCGGTGACCGGCTGGCCCATATAAATTACATTGTAAGAAATTTAGAGCGGCCGTCAATATGTTAAAACATTTTTTAAATATTAACGGATCAATAATAAGTATGCTAAAAATACAGTTCATTCACTTCATTTTTTAGATTTTTTCACAGTTGCCAACTACATTTAAGAGTGCGAAATTTGAATAGCAAAATTAAATCATCAGAAGTGGCCACCTCACACACTTTCTCTCCTATAAGTTCATTTTTTCCTTCCCCCTTCCTTATCCTACCTTGGATAAGGTCGACAACACCGCGAAAGTTCATATTTTTATTTTCAGACTTCCGAGCGTGTGAGTTTTATTCTTAATAAAGAAAACCCAATATGCATTTTGGAATGCCTTTTTTCGATCGAGTGAAACGAAATTTTGACACGGGGTTACAAATGTAGTCATAAGATCATTTACCGAGATTGTCATAATAAAAATAAAACGCAATGACTTAAAGTACAGACACAGAAACGGTTAACCTCTAGACAAATGCGGTTCAAAATTTGATATGGAATTACAATTTAGATTCTAAAACGGTGTACTAAACTCTATGTATATGCTTTTTACGTTTTGAAATTACCGTGATAGGAAGTCTGTCAGTCCCTAAGAATGGATTTTGTTCAAACTTTGACAAAATTCTGCACGTTTTATTTAAAGACCAACAAAAATTCCATTCGTCTAATTCAAAGCATTTTTAATCAATCATTTTTACAGACAGATATAAATCTAGAAATGCGTTTTTCGTTCTCAGGAAGATCTGAAATGTAAAAATATGTCAAAATCGTAAGTTGTAATTTTTTTTTTTTTTTGTAAACTGTTCACCGTAAACTAGAAAGTAATGCAGAATATAATCTGTTACACAACAAATTACATTTAATGCAATAATTCTTTTTAGTTTTAAAAATGCTGCATTAGAATTTTTCTTTAAAATTACGAGAAACAACTATATCTCAAAATTAACAACACGTCATTTGATCGTTTCTGTAGAGAGCGTCCATGTTTTATTTATTTATAAGAACATACTAAAAGAAAAACAAACATTGATACATTATCAATTTTACTGGCCTGAGCTTTAATTCGTAATAACTGAATCAAAAACATGAGTTATATATATGCATCCAATAGCCTTCTTGAAGTCGAACTGCCATACACGTAGAATAGCGGCTTTTATATTGTAGTGAATAGCTTATAAGCCACTTAACACCTACGTTGCACGAGCAATTGCTTTTGTATCGTGCTCATGTTAATAATGGGATGCGAACCACAATGTCCTTGCGCATCTCAATTCGCTACAATATCATCATGAAATCAAGAAATATTTTGTATTTTCAAATAGACAAAAAAATTACAGATGAAATAATAATAAATTTAGTAGACTGTATTAAAAATAAATACTAAGTCAGTATAACAACACATGTCAAATGGAAAATTATTCACCCATTCGTTGTGCATTTAATCATTTAAAATCTTCGGGCAGTGAATAATGTTAACTATTCAGCATTAACTTTTTTAAAAAGCTTTTTGGATGGCTAAAGTAATGAATAAATTTCTCTGATGATAACGATCATTTATACTTTTATATCCTTGTTTCCATTCTTCATTGAGAAATAGCAATATAAAACGATAAAAAAAACGTATATATTTATACTCTACATATGAGACAGACGCCTCTAACTCCAAAAGGCTAGTGATATCGATGCTTTTTGAAATGCACATCCAGTGGGGGTTTCCAATTAGGTAAACTAGGTATCTACCTAGGACCACACAATTGAAATATGGCCACAAACAAGTCAATTTAAAACTGTGTGCTACTGTGCTTAAAACTGTGTTTTTACTGTGTTCTAAATAAATAAGTAATACTAATTAAATTAAAAAATACTAATTCTATGAATTAAAAAATATTAGTATGGTACTAATACTTTATGCAGTGTAATTGTTCAGATTCTTTTATATTTTATTATATTCATTTATTTTTTTTGATAAATAATCTAATATATAAACATCGAACTTCTGCTTCAGTAATGTTGTGTACAAACTTAAATGCTGTACAATTTGAAATTGTAATAAATAAAATAAATACACACATTTTTACAAAGTTAATAAAATAAAAAAGTTTGACTTTAAATAAAATTTTTGCATATTAAAATTTATGTAATTGTATGTAAAATGGTTATTATATATATATATGTTGAAATGTAAAATAAAACTGAGCAATTTATTAAAAAAGGAACATCTTATTATACATTACCTAGGAGCACAAAATGTCTGAATCCGCCCCTGTGCACATCCCTCTCAGCTTATTAACCGCAGTCCAATATTTCCCCGATTCCAACAACAAAATTTTCTCAAAGCAGGTATGCTTAATATCTATAGCTGAAAAAAAATTACCGAAAGAAGAAAATCATAATATACATGCCTACAATCTCTAATACGAAGTTGCTTTCATTTTCGGTATTATCCTCCTTAAGGTAATACAGTTTTCTCACATCCGATTGCTTTCTGATGGAAAAATTAAATCCAATACCCCCATACATTTTCCCATTATCTCTAAAGTAATTTATTTTTTAATCCCCCTAACACACATAGACGTTTTATTTTCCTTTCCTGTTCGCTTGGCAACATTCCAAAATAGATGAAGTTCGTTAACATGCATCAATAAAGGTATGTTCCATAAATGGTCGTTACTTCAGGTTAAGATCGATACTTTGAAACAAAACCAGACTGCACCTCAAACTTTTGTATTTCGTGTACACAATAGTAACAACGTAAACTTTAATGGCATAGCTCGTCAAATACAAATTTTACAGTTTCGTTTAATAAAATGGCAATATTTTCTAAAATTCAATACGTGACGGGCGGGTAGGTAGAAAAAAGGAGGGGATGTATTAGATAAAATTGGGAAGGTAAATAATAAATAAATAAATGATATAAAACAAAATATTCTTAATTGGAAAAGGTAATTCTTCGGATTTTTTTTTTTTTTGAAAAATCACAAAATAATCAAAAAACTATTTAATTTTTTAGTTTGAATTATTTCATTCAAACGTGCTTTAATTGAAATGCATAATAAATAGTGAAAAAGGGAGAAGTCGACACTGCCTCGGTTAATCTACGACATATTTAGTTCAGGATAACCCAGTCCGGATTTAAAAAAAAAAAAAAATTCAAGGGTAAACAAATACTTTGCCAACTTCGTTACACAGGAAACTAGAACGGCCAAATTATCTTTATTCATTGATTTAAAATTAACTGTTTTTCTAATAAATTAATTTGTTTGGTCTATGTGTAACGATTCCGCAGGAAGAAGTGTTACTCTATCCAATAGGAATCCTCGAACTTATTTTTTATATAATTTAAATTTTAAAAACATCATTTGCAAGACACCTTCTGATTTCATCTCTTTTAATTTTAATTCTTCATTTCCAGTTAAAAGTTTTAATTTCTATTGTTTACAATTTATTAAAAACAAACAAACAAAAATTTAAAAAAGTGAAATCGATATTATTTTTTTTTACTTCGTTTTCGCAGCTCTAGTTTAGGCTATTGTAGTTTTGATTTCGCTAATATTCAACATATCACGAGCAATGCTGTGCCGATTCTGCAAATATAAGTGTACATAATCATCCAGCGCCGTCCGTAACGCTGAGCGGATTAAAAAAATATATTCCCACCCTTTAGATATACACCATTATCGGATGTGAAATCTCAACCTTTCTTTTGGAGTATAACAACTGGAACAAGTTCTTTTTATGTTTAAATTGACTGATTGTTCGGTGTGCGAATAAACCAAAGCATGAATAAATAGAAAAGATCAGTGACCTGAGATCTGCAATTTTTATTATTTTATATTTTTGCTGATTCATTATATTCCCACCTCAAACACCAAACTGAAGGATATTGCTTAATTTTTTTGCTACATATTTTGTATATTATATTTTTTTCCAATGAGTCGAGCACTATTTGTTTCAATCCTATTTTAGTAATTAGTTTTGATTTCAATATCCGTCAACAGCTTGGACTAAGAAAATCCAAATGCAAGGGTACAATAATCCTAATCATTATATATTTACATCTAAATTGTACTTCAAATAATAATTTTTATTTCTTTCTTAAACATTCCGCTAATGTGTCGGAGATTTTTTTACAACAAATATCGTTAGTTAATCTGCGACAGCTAGAACTGAGAGATTGTTAACAAGATAACGACAAATTTGGATGGACCATATTCAAATATAATAATATAATACTCTATAATAATAATATATTTTATTATAATTACAATAATCTTTTATAAGAAGAAAAATGGAAAGTAAATATCGGCTCTAAGCCTTAGGAGAAACTTCAATTAATATAATTACGTCTACAAGATTTGATAAAATAATTTTACATACTTACATTAATTTATCTTGATCAAAATGACAAAAAGAAATTTAAAAAATTGAATGCAAAGCATTGCTAGAACAAAGAGATACTTTCATTTTAAAATTAAGTACAATTAAAAACATTTCTATTACCATCTTCTCACCGAAATATATTCCAGGAATAAACCACGATGACTATTAAATATCCATTAGAGAAACTCCTGATTTACATTAAGTTGCGTTTCTAAATCAGATAATTATTTCGTATGTTCAATTCTCGTAGTCTAATGAGTCTTAGACATAAGACTCATTGACGAACTTCATTTGAAACAAAGATTTCCATTTTATCACAGTTAATTTCGGGACGAAATTCTCTAAGAATAAAATCATCTAGTTTAAAAGGATCATTGCGTCAGTTTATTCTTTATGCCCAACATGTTAATGTACTGAAGACGCAAAATTCATGATTTCGTTCATATAAACATCGTTTCATTTAAATTAAATAATCGCGACAAATGCTAGTATAAGATTCGTGTTTTACGACATTATTCAAAGTATTCGGTCTTAGTCTATTAGTTACATAATATCTAAATCATTAAAAGGAATTATATACATTTCAATTAGAAAACATCTTCACATTAGTAATTATACCTTATGTTGTTTGAGAGAATAAATGTACAAAAGTTTAATAATAAATGTACACAGAGAAAAATTACGAAGTTTAATTTTTATACAGTTCTCCGGTCCTATTAATCACAATCAGGAAAATAATAACGACACACTGATGTTTAAGTATAAAACGTTTCACGTTTCTGCGATTAAACGGCATAGATATTTGAATAAACAAATGATAAAGAATGAATTCTGAATATTTCAAGCTAATATAGCTGGTTTTCTCAGTTCAGTAGTTTAATAATCACTTAAACCATTTATTTTATTTTATTTCTAAACGAACGGCGTGACTTAATGGTGAATTTGAGAAAAAAATGGTATCAAGATTCTAAAATATTTTTGTTAATAAAATGCACAAAAAATAATTATAAATTAAAAAGATATAAAATAATTAAAAGGAAAAAATACATTAAAAAGTGTGTTTTCAGCAACTAATTTTTTTATTAAATTTAGTTAAAACTGTTAGTAGACTTAATATCTGGAAGACCAAACTTCGTTTGTCAGGAGTGGATTTTTTTTTGGAGAAAATATTTAAATACGAATCACATTACGATTATATATTAATATTTTTCAATCTTACCTACATATAAACTGGTCATTTGAAAAAAATCGTAAATGCACTTAGTTTAACATGCTATTCGAAACAATCTGCCATATGACAGAATTCTTTTTACAGTTTATTTTTCATTACTTATACTTACGAACTTATACTCAGTTTTATCACGGTGAAATTGGGTTTGAGATGGCGCTATATGACATTGTCGGCATGAGAGCAGATGGAAAAAAGGCTTTAATAGTTAATTATTAAAAAATATATATATTTGTTTGTGCCAAGTCGCGTTTTTTCCGTAAAGACACCTATACAGATAAACTTCAAAAGCAAAAATATTATATACTAGCCGCCTTATATTACCGCTCGCTACAATTTTCAATTAAATATTTTAAGTAACTGGTCTCTTAATAGATTCTCAAACAAAACATTTTTAATCTTCAAATTTTGATAGTCATACCAAACGCATACTGTTGTTTAGATCGTTTCGTTCAATTTACTATATATATTTTGCTAATTTGTTGTCATTTCCGGTAAAACTTCAACTTTAATTTAAAGTGGAAATGATGAAATTGCAATTAATATAAAGATATTTTTTAATAAAACCAAGCTCTTTATTTTATTTATCATCTTTATTGTTATTTATTTATTATTATTATTGAATATGAGTATTGCAAACAGAATCGCTCGGTATATAAGTCTTATGCGAACTACAAAATATTTTTCATAATTTATGTAATATCTCAAACAATAATTCAACAAAAATTTCTCAGATTCAGCATAAAATTCAGTTTCTAGTTTTGCTTCCAAAAGGATTGAAATGAAATCAATAATAATATTTTGTTCCTGCTTATAAATATATTTGAAAAATTATGAAGTTTAAATTTAATGCAGTAAGGTATCATATTCTGAGAAATATTCTGGACACACCAAATTTTAAATAAATAAATGAATGTTTCTATTTTCCACAATCAACTAAGACTTATTTGTGAAATTTTAAATGTTAAAAATTTAGAAAAACTCAACATTTTGATAATCTTAGGCCAATTAATCTTGAGAAATCTGCGTGCTGATTTTCTTTGAAACAATCGATGGAAAGTCTAAAATTATCCTTTTTTTATTGAATAGTGGTATTCAAATTTTCATAAATCAGTCAGTTTAAGTGATTGATTTAGTTAATTGGAAATTAACTCTTTTTATTTAAAATATTAGTGTTTCAAGAACATTTTGTTAATCGTGATTTCCACAGCAGAAGCTTTATGTAAAATCAAAAATTCGTTATTTATTAGAGCATTTATTGAATCGAGTTACATAAAATATAATCATTTTTCATTTAGATCATTTTAGCAAATCTGTGTCTTACTAAAGGTTTACAAATTAGCTGTATGGCCTTGATTTGAATAGATATCCAGTTCATATTAAACAAAACTTGCCTTAAAATAAAAATTATTTATTGGATTAATAATATAGACAGTGTAAAAGATCATAAAATAATTTTTCTTGAATTTAATTTTTAGAAAAAATAATATTTTATATTTGTTTCATTTCCTACAGACACGTGCCGAAAACTATATTTTTGCAGATTTCATTTCCAAAAAGATTTAATTTATTTTAATTGGAGCTTTAATCAATGTGATGGCAACACTTTGAAAAAAGCTAATTTTCCCCATGAATGCGGAACGTGCTCGTGCAGCTTAAATTTTATTTTTATTTTGTACGAAAAAAATTGTTGAAAAATATAGTTAAAAATATTTATTTAAAAATAGAAATTTAATTTTAAGGTTAAATCATTGGTATCATTTAAAAGATGAATTTTTGATCTTTAACTTCATGTAAAAATCTTCTTTGTGCGGTAATATTTTCGGCAGTTATAGCAGAAACACGCCAAAATTTCACTTAATTCTTAAATAAATAAAATTCTATTTAAAAATTCGAAAAAATAACACGCAGGTGCACATTCCCGACATCCAAGGTATACACGTGCCAAATTTGGTAGCTGTAGGTTAAATGGTCTGGCCTGTAAAGTGCCAACACACACACACACACATTGAGCTTTATTATAAGTATAGATATAGATATAGATAAATACGCAAGTATAAAAAAATAAAACAAAAAAGCGCGACTAGAAACGAGAAACCGCAAGACACGCATTATTCGTCTTTTTTAACCACTATATTGAACTGCTCACACTTTGAACCAGAAGTTGAATATGCTACTTATTCTAATAGTAAGTTATAAAAAAAAGGTTTTTGTGTGTAAAATCGCGTTTTTTCAGTAAAGACACCAATATAGATAAACTTAAAAAGTAAAACCTTATCTCAATATAAAACCTGATCCAAATCGTTAAAGCCGATTCCGAGATACACGAAATAAATTTATATATATACAATAATTGCTCGTTTAAAATTATGAAATATTTCAAGCTGACATTCTATAAACATTACATAGGAGTACAGGAAAGTTTTATCCAAAACACTACTAAAAAGGGAGAAAGGAACTAAACCGTTTCACTTAGGATAATTGATGCCATCCAGGATCAATTATTTATGCCACGACCACAATCCGCCATTTCACCCATTTTTCCTTATTTATTTCTTTTTTTTCCGTGTTTTATTTCTTATTATTGTCCATCAGCTCTATGTTATTGCCACACTTAACAGAAAAAAAGAAATTATAATGAATATTCAGCATTTTCTTATTAAAATACATTTCTGTTTCATACATTGGCTCGTGAATTCGAAAAATGTTAAACATAAATCATTTGAGGGGGGGGGGGATCTATTTTCACTTTCGAGGCAAGCATATGTAACAAGGAAAGACAACATCTCGCAACTTCCTTTGATATTTTTAAACTGTAATTACCACCAATTTAAAATACTGCCAATTAGTGCCGGAGTCATCCCAAAAGTCACTTCCTGCTAACAAGAACTTTGTTCTAAACATGTTTTTATTTCTTCGCAACAAGACCTGGATGACATGAAAAAAAAATTCTTATTCAAGTAGCATAAAGAAGACTTTATTTGCAACATTTATTAATGTTCTACATTTCATAAAATGCTACTTTACGGGGAATTAACATGCATGTAACTATTTAATATAACATTAGCTACATTACTAGTCGCCTCTGTGGATCAGCGGATTCGCCGAAAGTGTCAGTTATATTTGATAGCAGATAATTAATTTTTGATACCGTTCATGGTATCTTTAAATTGTCTGAAATTAAAACCGTAGTATGGAGACATAATTTATATACAGAGAATAAGTGGTAAGAAATACAGCAGCTAAATCGCGAAACAAAAGCAGAAGTCATAAAAAATGTTTCCTTCAGTAGTTCTACTATGAGATTTTGATAAGAATTTCTTTGACACATGTAGTCTTAGGAAAGGGAAATTTAGGTAATTTGTTTAAAAATCGTTTTAATAGTTGGGAAATTTTATCCCTTCACTTGGAGCGTGAGAAAATGCTAAAGTGAGCAGTTTTATAGAGCGCGTGCAGAATTAATTGAATAAAAAAGTGGTAATTGGATTAGGAAATTAGAGAACATTTTAGAATGAAGTTAACCGCTCCAAAATAAGATAAAAAACTAGAAAACTAACTAAAAATTAAAATGGATTTTAAAATATCATTTAGTACATACATGTAATGATATTTTAAAATCTAATTTCAATTCTAATTAATTTCCAAAGTTTTAGCTTAATTTACACCATATTAACTTCATTCTAAAATATTTCCTGATCAAATTCCCCCTTTTTATATTTAATTAATGCAACAGAAGCTCTGTGAAAATACTTAAGTCAGCGGTTGCCACACTCGAAGTGTAGGGATAAAAATGTATCGATCTAAGACATTTTTTTAAAAGATCCCTTTGATTTCTTTACCTAAATCGATACGTGTAAATAAATCCTTATCAGAATCTCATAGTATATAAACACTGGGAAAAATATCTTCTCTCTCTTGTCCCTTTTTCGCTCGCTTCTGCTTTTGTGCCGCGCTGTGAACGGATGTGTTCTGTCCGCTCTTCTTGTACCTAAATTATGCCTCAAGGGATGGAATAAAAGCGAACTTAAATATTTCAAGTGTCTTCTCTCTCTTCGGCCACGATTATGCTTAAAAATTAAGTTTATATATATATATATATATATATATATATATATATATATATATATATATATAAATGAAAGAAAAAAAGAAAAAAAAAGGGAAAAATAAATAAATAAAAATATATATATTCACAAAGTGATTGAAAGAATTAGACTAAAATAAATCATTAATTTGTTGTTTAAGTTAAAAATATGAAACTTATTTGACCAGTTATTAAAAGAAGCGCCTCATAGCGTGTGCTGACGAGCCGCGAACTGCCCAAATCTGCAACCGATCTGACGGTATATGCATGTGATTTTCAAACCAGATTTTCATCTTTAAAACAGATTTTGTGCCAGAACTTACGAAAAGCCCGGTTTTCCAACCCAAGTAGAATAAAAATGCGAGAATATCCTCCAAAACAACCTACCGAACCTGGCAGTTGGATTTGAACAGAGAATTGAAAGTTTGAGTCGAAGCTGTTCGCATATTTTTCTGGGTACATAGTACATTTGAATATAAAAATCCAGAAAAGTCCCGGACAAAATTCAAATGCATTTCTTTCACTCTAAGAAAGCTGAGAAAAATTCTAAACATATCTGGTAACAATACGTGAAAGGAATGCAAAATACATTTTGCAATATCCAGTATTTTTCCCCCGTCTTTGAGCATTGAGGTCTATGCTTCAAATATATGCCACGGAAATATATCAGATTCACAAAATTCTTAACACAGGTATAAAAAAGGACTACTAAATTATTTGCTTATTACGAATCCTTGCATTGACAGAAAATTCTTAACACAGGTATAAAAATGTGCAACTAAGTTATTTGTTTATTACGAATCCTTGAATTGACAAAAAAAAAATTCTTAACACTGGAATAAAAATGGACAACAAAGTTATTTGTTTATTACGAATCCTTGCATTGATAGAAAATTCTTAATAAAATTATCATATAAAGATTTTCACCATCTATCAGAGGATCAATTTATTACGAATCTGATTTTCCCAAAGTAAGATTATTAGATAATTAACAGGAACGAAATTCGTAATCTAATTGTATGAAGCGCTTTCAAATGATATTGTTTTGAATATAGAGGCCATTCAAAGTGAAATCGCTTATAGATAGCTTCACTTGTATAAAGAAAGTGGTAAAAATCTGCCTTTTATATTTTTACTTCCTCGTATAAGTAGTATAGAGAAAGTATATTAATCCTTAAAAAATTCGAACTTGAGAATTTGACGAATCTCCCTGAACCTGAGTTCTTTTGAACCCTGAGTTCAAAAAACACATTTCTGGAAAATGTCCGTTCGTCTGTTTGTCTGTCTGTCTGTCTGTCTGTCTGTCTGTCTGTGACAAAGATAACTCAAAAACGCTTTGATCAAGGCGGATGAAATATGGTATACGGTCTTTACACCAAATTTCTAGATTAGATTTCTGTCAAATTTTGAACTAAATCCGCCCATAGGAAGTCCGGCTGCTCGAATATGATTTGACAATAACTCCAAAAGAAAGAGAACTAGATAAATAAAATTCGATAAACAGAATTAACATCTATAGTAGAGACACTTATCACATTCTGAGCAAAATCTATCATGGAATTAATCGCCTCTCAGCTTGTACTTTTAGAAACACGTAAGCGCGATAACTCAAAGACTTAATGACTTAAATATATCAAATCTGGTATGTGGTTTTGTGATTATAAGTATAATCTTGTGCCTAATTTTTGTTTCAATCGGTTGGAAAAAACGCACCTTAAAACACAAACTTTATTTTCGAATATTAATCGCATACTAGGGATTCATCGTCAAATAATTACACAATATATTCAGAAAAAAATGCTAAATTCAAGCCAAAGTTAGTGTTTTATGGTTATTGTACACCAGGGCTGTGCAAAGTCTTCTCTGGTTATAACACCTTTATTAGATAGTTTTTGGATGACCACTCCCGATGGTTTATCAAAAAAATTACACAGTTAAAAATTACAGTTGAAAACAAAACTTTAATTTAGTGTAGTATTTACTCAAGGACACACACAAGAAGTAGAGCTAAACCAATTTATTAACTCAACTCTGAACTCAGAACACAGTGACTGACAGATCTTTTTCTTTTATACTAGCAGGGAAAGTTCCAGAATACTTTTCTGGAGACAGTAAGAAAAGTCCAGAACACTTGTCTGGTAAACTAAAGAAATGTCCAATATCTTCTGGAACATGAAACAAAGGAAAACATAAAATTAAGGAATTAAATATTTACACAGACTGTGAATCGCATTGTCTCTAGCGGGATTCGAACTTACGGTCTCTTGATTAAGAGACCAGTACTATGACCATTCGTCCATTAAGAGACGACTGTCTCTTTTCAATGCAGCAATAAAATTATCAGTATCAGGAAATATATTAGAAGTCCGAATGGGATATATCGGCATTGTCTACATCGGATAGAGGAATATAATTAAGGTATTTTAATATTACAAGATTAAAGATATATTTCAAGAAGTTCCATTTATATTATAATAGAAGATCACATTCAACTGACAAGATCGTGAACCAATTGACGATCTATTTTAATATTCTAGATTTTTAATTTCAATATTTCATATTTCAATTTCAGAATTTATTCTGTGAAAAAAAAACCTTTCCATACATAAAAAATGAAACGAATAAAAACCGTTTGACAGATTTTTAAATTATTTAAACTTGCATTAACAGAAAATGTCTCTGTATCAATATACTGTTTTTTTTTCAAGTATTAAAATTGCCCAGTTTTAATTAATAAGATTTGTAAGTACTATTGAATAAATTTGGCGACTGAATACATAACAATATAAAACGCGGTAATTTAGATTATTTCTTTTATCTTTCATATAAAAATTTGCATTGAGTTTTAACCATTCTAATAAAATCCCTCTTCAACATTATATTTAAAGATAATATAAAACCCATAACCATAATGTACATTCTCATCTGTTTGAGATAATAAAAAAAATAACTAAAACAAAAAAAAATTGTTGACTTAAATAGGAATTGACTTTAAAAATTTTTGTATATTACTTGTTATATTATACGATTAAAAACTAGCTTTTCATTTTAGCTGTAGATGTTCTATGTTATATAACATCTATTCAGTTATCAGCAGGGGTTGCCTGTGCAGAAATTTCCTCGTATACTCTCAAACAAATGTATTTGTTCATTATTCATCGCATTACTTTGGCGAACAATAGTTACGAAAGATACTATTACATTAGCGATTCATCGTTCGGATAAGGTTAAGGCACAAGCAACAGAAAAACCGAATATATATTTTGGTCGCCTTTTCTCCGACTGATTGAAATTAAAATTTGACACAGGACTGCAATTGCAGTCACGAAATTATAAAACTAAAATTACCGTATTTTAGCAACGATATAGTGTTTTTGAGTTATTGTAGTGAATGACAATCAGAAATCATATGTATCTATCATAAATCATATCCAATATCTGTAAACTACAGACTCCGACGAGGCTGTTTGTGATGTAATAGCCGCACCGCCCATCATCCGGGTATGCTTCTAAAAAAACTATTTTCTCCCCTTCTCTTCAGAACTCTTTCGCACATTGCCTCGGTGAAGCTGGTAGGAAAAATCAAATGTTTAATTATTTATTATTTTTAAAACGTTGCAATAACTGGAGTCAGAACAAATACACGCAACCCTAATTACGACATTATCATGTACACATGCTTGCGAAAGTATAATCCAAGCCTATTCGTGTGCGTTCCTTGATTTTACAATTAATCGCTGGGACGAGGTTAATACATAAGCAAAATAAATCTATTATCAATTTTGAACACCTTTTTTACAACTAAATGAAATCAAATTTTGACATAGTACTACAACTGTAGCCTCAAAATACAGACTAAATTTCTTATATTTATGTCGTATTTTGTTTTTTTAATTAAATTGTTCACATGATTGTGAAACCACAAATCGACAGACGGTGAATCCCTTTATGAATTTGATATGAATTTGCAATTTAGATGATATATCAATGTGGACAATTTCATATAACCCACTTCGTTTCGCAATTATTAAGCTAATATATATTTAGACAGTTGGACAGACAGACTTCCTTTGAATGAATTTTGTCTAAAATTAGACAGAAATCTAAAATTTTGTCGTAAAGACCATCTACTAAATTTAATCTGTCCAACTTAAAGCGTTTCTAAGTTATATTGTTCACAGACAGGCAGGCTTAGTTTTAAATGTGTTTTTCGGACTCAGAAAAGTTTGAAATCAGAAGATTAATCAAAATCTCCAGTTTAAAGTTTTTGATCATTACAATACTTTCCGTTTGTGATATTTCCTGTGTTTAATATTAGTACTTTTCTTTTAAATTAAAATTTATAACAAAATGGATTAAATGGACTAATGAAATTCCTGTTTTTAGCGTCATTAGTCCTTTTGCCCCCTCAACTCCATATAAAATACAGACTTCGCGTTTACAGTTGCATTACAAGAAAGTTACACCAATTGGATAACAGTGGATTATTTTTATCGTTCAGGCCACTCTTCTCAGAAACTCAAATTCGCATAAAATATATTCAGTTTCCTCGTAAACTACACTCAGCTACGCGGCATAAGCGAAAGGTCGGTTCGGAGGATTTAAATTTAGATCATTTAGCACAAGAAAAATATACAGTGAAGATCCATTCTAAGAATAATGGTTTAACAACCAATATACATGTTTTGTCTATCTTCAAAGCATGTGGATACTGCAGTAGTTTTTCACTTTAATCTTTACATAAGGGGCGCAAAGTGTTGCATTTACCCGACCATTATTTTCGAAATGGGAGGTTATAAATACATGCTCCCAAATTAAAACCCAATCAAATGAAGTATACATTCATGTTACGGTATTACTGAAAGTAAAAGAATCAGTTTTATAAAATTAGGAAAACTAACTATTTATATGGCCCCCCATTCCCCAGAGTTATATTTAATAAACATCACACATTCCAAATAGAATATAAGACAAAATGTTTGACTCTTGCAGGAAAATCATTTATAGACTATTTCATGTAAAAATTTGAAACGACTCGATTTGTTTGTGATAGTGGGCAGTAGTTGTGAACGTGCCTAAAGTAATCTTCTAATTTTAATAAGCCCGATTTCTATACGTATTGTGTCTTCGTTGATACATTTATATTGCAAAGAAATTTAGTCGGTTCTTCTTAAGCCTTTCTGGGTACCGATTTTACTTCAGTTTAGATAATGAAAGCTCCCATAAACTGATCAGATCAAATTTCAGGACAGAATCCAAACTTTGCTATTATATTCATTTAGGATATATGTAAAATTTTATACAGTTCCTTTTAATATAATTGTAAAAAAACGGGAAACGGTATAAAAAATTAAATTTCATAATTTTTATACAATTGATTATTTTACTTTCAAAATACTATGACATGAATGTATACCTCATTTTAAGGTCATTTTTAATTAAAAGCATAAATAGAACAATCAACGATTGCGAAAATAAAGACCGGGTAAATATAACATATTCCATTCAGTGCTACAGAAAGTTCCCAAAATCAGTTCGGCTCAATAATGAATAAAAACACTTTAATCTAGGAAAAGATATACTATATTCTATGATCACGACGTTTTATTATAGAATTACAAATGCACGAATTCAGAGTATCAAAACATGGACAAAGTGTATGTAAAACTATTATTGCAGTAAACAACAATACGCAAACAAGAAATCGATAATAAACAACCATGGCAATAGAAAGCCTTTAGAGAGAACTCGCTCAACACTCTCTTGAGCTCTTCTCAGCTACCGTGACAACGCAAAGTATCTTCTCGACAGGTTTCTGAAACTCGAGTCTTAATGAAATTGACATTAGAATTCCTGTAGCTTTTGGAATCTTCGATTCTCTCGACAAAATTCCCGTCAAGACCGAGAGTTAATGACTAGGCATGCATCCATCATTCCTCAAGAACTACCTGCAAAATTATATTCCTTACCAGAAGCCTCATTGCACTAAGAAACAATATTATAAATTTGTAACAACTATAATCTGTCAACAAGATATCAATGTATCAGTGGCTTCAATGGAAGCATCAAGCATCAATCCATTAATTATTTTCATTCATTCTTCTTCATCACTCAATCCTAAAAATATCTGAAAATTTTCCATTTTTATTAATATCTTATGGTATGAAAATAATTTCTCTTAAATTTCGCATAATCATCTAATTATGCAGAATTTGTGAATATTCTATATTTGAACAGAAAAGAAAGTCGTTATTTCAGAGCGCAGAATTTCATTTGAATATCTTAAATTCTAATTAATTATATTCTAACTAAAGCAGCGTTTCGGAATTTTCACACTTTTTTCCAACTCATTATGACAGAAATCTTAAAATTCCTAAAATTAGCTCTTAAATAAGCTTAATTAAATTAGCTCTTAATCTTCTCTCTCTTTATAATAAGCGCAATAGACAGTTTAATTAACGGTTATAAGTAATTTATAATTGCAGTAATTATCTAAATTACTAGAATAGTAATAGGAAAAGTGAAGAATAAAAGAGAATTATCAGAACCATTAATATAAATTATAACAATTAACTCATCATAACTTATAAATAATACCTAAAAGTAACTACAGAAATTGAATAAACCATTACTGATATACATATTACGTTTCATTCAAAGCACTTGAATATACCTAATTCAAATCTATACAACTTC
Source organism: Argiope aurantia (assembly GCA_026543865.1). NCBI lineage: Eukaryota > Metazoa > Arthropoda > Arachnida > Araneae > Araneidae > Argiope > Argiope aurantia. The sequence goes on along the minus strand of JAPMOR010054712.1, from coordinate 597,225 downwards.
ATTATCTATTTGAAGGAACGCTGAATAAATTACCAAAAGCTATTTATTCTTCGGCCAATCAATCTCCAAATAATTTGCAGTGACTACTGAAACTGAATAATGTCCATTTCTATCGAGAAGTCACGTAACCGATCTTTATTGGCCATTCAGCAGTTTTCAAATAGCCTTGAACTATTATCCAGTCAAATCTCCGAACTGTGAATAAACGGCGATTGGTTATATGCACTGTTTCGTCGGACCTGATATATTAATTCAATTTAGACAATTCAACGATTTTTTAATATTTTCTGAAAATTAATTACGAGGGCCAGATTTTTATTAAGTTATTTTTTCCAAAATCTGATGGGCCATAGAAAGGATAAAAGATTAAAGATCATAGTGAATTAATCACCAAAAGTTGTGTGCAAACGTAATTCTTTTTCGACATAATCGTCATGAAGATTCAAACATTTGTTGTATCGATATTCCAATTGTCTATTTAAGGAACGTTGCCGCCGAGTGATACGAGATTACCCTTAACGCTCTTCTGCGACTCCTCATTTGTATAGAATTACTTATTCATTTTTCAGAATTTTCCTTTGAGGAAAATATATGAATGTCTAAACTTTCATATTCGCAAATTTGGCTCACTAATAGGCCAACTCGCTGTCTGGGTTCCATTATCCACCATTTATTTCGCACTATGTAATTCAACTCGTTGAAAAGGTCTTCTATTACAATAGATTTCACACTTGTCCAACATTCCCTAGACAGTTGCATTTAGGAGGTACTGCTTTATCTTCTTTCGCTGAGAACACGACTTAGAGCCAAGTGATTTTCATCTATCCACTAAATAGGAGAGCTGGCTACGAATTCACATCTCCCAGAATAATAAATAGATATAAGGCCCATCTCGTATTACCAAGTAACTCAATATCATGTGAATGCCCATATTACCAGTTCAGTCCGGAGGTTAAGAACATTGAGCTCAAGAACTCTGTGACGCATCTATTTTCCTTAGTTTTAGGTAAAACGAAACAGAAACCAAACGATTTATTAATATGATAATATTTATAAGTATCTATTAAAATTTGTCATGTGCATTATACAACTATAAAAGCAAAATGAAAAATTATACAAGGCACAAAACAGAACTGTTAGAGTTTTGATTCCCTCCGGTGGAGAAAAGGGAAAATTCTGTTCCCCTAACCAGATGCTTGTGTGGTAGCTTAGAAATGTCCGTGTCCATATATGTGTGAAAATAAAACCTATGAAAGTTTCTACTCCTGCTCCGTCATTAATGGAATTGTCATGCACTGACTGAACAAGAACAGATCACTATATTTAGTTCCATCAAATTTAGCATATAGCCAATTCTTAGGAAACAGGAGCGTCAATAAGTAGAGTTTTCAAACTCTATGTAAATAACACATGAACGTGAAAGGCACACAAATCATTTGTATTATTTATTGCTGAATGGCGACAATAAAATGCAGACCAACTCCTGAACAAATATTCCAGACTATTTCATTAAACGAAATCAACTAATTATTGGAAAATACAAAATATCATTGGATTACGGATCTACTTCACTTCAATTCCACTACTAAGTCCGTAAAATCAACGGGTTCGCTTGTAGTGGGTGTATGATGTGAAAACAATCAGCAGGCCTCAGTAGAAAATAACAAAGACATTTATTTAACACGAAGACACTAATACAAAGGCGACAAATATGCACAGCCGAGACGATCACACAGAGCACACTACAACAAACAGTAGCCCACAGTTAGTAATTCGTAGTAACAATGAACACAGCACACAAAGTGGCTAGACAGAATTCACCAGGAGTGGAATCTTTGGAGTTTCGCTCTAAGGTCTCTCCAAACGGCTGAAATTCTCCACTGTCACCTCGCTTTAGCTATATCCAACTGCCGACTCACTACCACATGACTAGCTACTCCACACATGATGCTGCTTCCATAATAGGACTCGGGAGACAGCTCAGTTCAGTTCAGTTCAGCAATTTCTTGTGCTCACCACAACGCTGACACTCCGCCGTTGCTTCGCTATCCTCTCTATACTTGACTCCAACTCCAACTGCGATTCAATGCAGCTTGAGACTGCTGCCCTTTTTATAGTTCCAGGGAGGCGAGCCGAGAAGGTTTTGGGCCAATCAGGCGTATCTCAGTTCCTATTGGATGAGTCGTTCTTCAAGTTTCCCGCAATATCTATTTTGTCGCCAAATTCGTTGCCAAGCTGCCAAATTTGTCGCTAAATTCGTTGCCAATCCACCAAGTTTGTCGCCAAATTCTTTGCCAAGCCGCCAAGTTCTATTATCAATGACGCGGCATCCGATCAGCATCTAGCAGATCTGATCCGAAAACGGTCTTTCCAGTGATTGAACTAACCGTGTTGGGAACCAACATTACAGGTTTGTAACAATTGGAAATACTCAGGAGAGGCCTCGCTGTACCGCTTAATAATATAAATTTCGTGAAACCTAATTCGACATACATGATGCAAAAATTGTACAAAACGGCTCAGAGGGCAGATCGTTGAACCCAAAGATCTCAAATTTGGCAAGAATTTTCATCTTGGTAACTGATGCCCCGCAAGAAAGAGAAATTCAAAACTTTATTTAGATTGGATAATATTATCCGAATTTTCAAGTGATTACATTTTAGATTGCATTCACAATTTTTATCACTTTCAAATGTGAAAAAAAAAAACACACACATTTTTTTAGCAATATCAATTTTTTTTCGTGCAATTTTTCTCCAATTTCAAGAATGTTTATACGATTTTAAAAAAAAATCTTATGTAACATTCATAAAAATACTTCCCACTGTTTTAGTTACTGAATTTATATATACTGGGTGAGATGGTATTAAAAGCATCCTCATACATGTTTTCATATAAGTTAATTAAGAATAAAATCTTTAAAAACATAAAGACAGATGGTCCAAGTTAAAAAATTAGCATGATACATTATCTCAAACTAGAGATTCGAATCTTCTGTATTTTTCTTTGAAAACAACAACACACATACTGATTGTGCAACTTTCTGGCACTTTTGTCATGGTGACCACGTAACAAAGTCTCAACTACAAGGCTGGAGGGTTATATATTTGATATCCGATTTCGCAAAAGATGCACTATTTATACAGATCTAATGTACAGGGTAGTTATAATTAAACTTCCCCTATAAACAGCATTCTACAACGCAAACGGGTGAACGGATTGCAGCGAAATTTGGTATACAGGTTATACACGAGATGCGCTCACGGAATTTTGAAAAAAAAATTAATTCCAAATGTCTATCAGAGGGCGCCTTTTCCGGAGAAACATTAAATTTAACACAATAAAAGCCCAAAACGGAATAGAAAAACAATATTAATAATCCAGAACAAGAATTATGAGTAATAAAATGCAAAACCGAGAAAAGCTGTCAATTATAGAAATGTCGAGAATTGCAAGCGTCCGAAAAATAGGAAGCTTTATGCAAAACAGGTTAGGATAAGAAACATTTGCAGTCGTTGTCATATTTTATGTCGATATTTCCGGCTGTAATGATGTCGGTATCTTGTTGCGACGGTGTTTGCGACATTGAATGACTTAAAGAACTTCATAACGCTTCATGTGCGAAGCATCACAGTTGATCAGTTTCGATCTGCTGTTGAACACATTGTCCATCGACCTGAAATTTTGCAGGTGGGTGAGGGTGGTCATGGAGCAAATTTCCCTACATCGTCCTGAACACGATTACCATCTTCTCCTTTAATGCAATTTCGTCCTAATCTGTTCTTGTTTCTGCAAACTGAACTATTTTCTTTTTTTTCCCCTCAAACAGCATACTATTATTTTTTTTTCCTTATCTTTATGGTTCGATGACAAGGTGACCAGAAATTAGTCAATAAACGTTAATATTGTTTCTGTATTTCGTTTTGGTCGTTTATTGTTTTAAAATTAATGTCTTTCCCGGAAAAGGTGCCCTCTGGTGGACATTTTGAAACTAATTTTTTATTTTCGAAGTTTCTTGAGCGCATCTCGTGTATAATCAATATACCAAATCTCGTTGCAATCTGTTCACCCGTTTCCTTTGTAGGATGCTGTTTATAGGGGAAGTTTAATTATAACCACCATGTACATTAAAACCTTTCAAGGCCGAAAATCCTACAGCTAGTGCAGTGTGGAAGTTTTCGAAAGGCGATGTCTTTAACTAAGAAAAAGGAATGGAATGTCCCTTATATGATAAAACCCTGATTTAGAATTTTGAGATCCCGTGCAGCTTCAGAACAGAATGCTAATCAGTTATCTAACTAAACTATGTTCTAAATTAGTAATCTATTATGATTTAGAATTATGAACTCTTGCGTAGCTTCAGAACAGAATAATAATCAATTATCTAACTAAACTATGTTCCACATTCTTTTTGTGATTAACGATCTGGAAAAAGAATAAGGAAAGTAATAGAAAGTACTCTTTTGTCGAAAATATTACAAATTATCACACGAAGACACAAGTAGTTAAATAAATATTTATACACCAAAACATATTTATGATCTTGGAGCTATATAACTATCATAAATCCTCCGACATCAAAAGAGCTTTCTTAAAATGATTGATTACTTGCAACACACTCGATAATTCATCGAGTTCCATAAAATATATTTATTTGAAAGAATCGAATGGAAAGTTATCTCCTTAAAAACTGAAAAGGGGTAAATGCGAGTTGAAAAGAAACGATTATTTCTCGATCTTTTCTTGCAGAAAATTCAGACAGATAAAGAAAAACAGACGGCACTGTGAATTCAAAGCTTGAATTATAAAAAGAATAAAGCAACGAATAGGATAAAAAGCTTTGATGAAAAGAAAAGAGATTTCGTTCCTTAGCAAATAAAGAGTGGATGCGGCATTGTCCGTGAAAAGTATTTTCAGAAAAAGATGAATAGTTCGTTGGAGGATTGAAGATCTTTTTTTTTTTTTTGTCTTGTTTTGTGAAAATGTTTTAGAAGGTTTCAAAAACAATCATTCGACTATAGCTTTTCATAAATTCGAGTAATCTTATTACACAGATTTCATTTTTTTAAATATAAAATAAACATTGATTAATATTTTACAAAGGATTACACCAAAAAATGCGATAATATTGTAAATGTATTGATGAATCATTGTTGTTCTGGCGTTTGGATGCATTTTCTCCTTTTCAGCTGTGGTTGTCATGGAAACAGACGCATGCGCAGTTTTTTCTAGAACTTGGTTGTTTCTTTGTTTTAGTTATTCAGATTCTGTAATGTCTACTTAGCAAAGTAACTCTTGAATGTACTCGTCTGGTTTTCTTGTACGAATAAATGCTATTTCGTGATTAATGATCGATTTCATTACTGAAAAATAGAAAATAGACGCTAGATAATTAAAACCACTGAACCACAAAATAGATTTAGAATGGCGCGATTGCAATTAGAATCAGTTGTTGAAAGCTTCTGCGTCATAGAATACCAATTGTTACTTCAAAAAATATCATAACACCGTAATAAATTTTCTTCTATATGGGCCAATTCGGTAATAAATGTTGCTCATCAACAAATTGCAATAATGCTATGGCTGTCATAAAATTTAATAAAATAGTTCATAAGAAACGTTTTGACAAATGAACTAATATAATATAATGATACATAAATATTTCTTCAATAGTACTTTCTCATGTACACATTATAGAGAAAGTATAGCAATCGTCAAAAAAAAAATTGAAGTAAAGATTTTGAAGAATTTTTACGTTTTAGACTTCTCTTAGTTGGGAAAGCACATTTTTAGAAAATGTCCGTCTATCCGTGACAAAGATAATTCAAAAACGCTTTCAGCTAGACAGATGAAATTTAGTATATGTTCTTTACACCAAATTTGCAGATTTTGTGTAAAATCTGGTACAAGGAAGTTCATCTGTTCGGCTGTACGAACATAAATCGTTTTTCAAATACAAGTTAACACGATGATTACGAAACAAAAAGATCTAGATAGATAAAATTTGGTACAAAGATTTAAAATTTATACTATAGACACCTGTTAAATTTTGTGGAAAATCCAACTACGGGCTGACTGCACTTTCAGAAATGTGTAAACACGATAATTCAAAAACGCAATGACTTAAATATATCAAATTTGGCATAGGAGTTTGTGACTGCAATGCAGTTTTGTGATAATTTATGTTCAATCGATAGAGAAAAACATATCTAAAACTCAAATTCTATATTTGGATTCTATTAACGAGTGTCAAGGATGAATCGCCAAATAATTCGCCAAGAAAGACGCGATAGATTCAGTAAAAATGCATGCTGCCCTATTAGAGCAAAATGCCAAAAAACTTTTTACGATATCTTGCCGACATTCGGTACATCGAACAATATTTTGAGAATAACGAATTTTTTTAACGAATTTTATTTTTTAACGAACAATATTTGGTAATATTTTGGGAACAATATTTTTGGAATCTTATGCTAATAGGGTACATTCATGACATAGGTGAATATTTCGTAACTATTGCACGCCAATGTCATGTAAGGCATTCTCCGGGATAACTCCAGAAAGCATGCGAGAGAGTCCAATCCTGCTGGTTTTTTCCTAACGAATGGAGAACAAAGATATCTAAAACAATCTATAAATAGTTTCAATTAGCATTATAAAGTTATTAAGTTGCTGAAATTTTGGGAGAGAAAAGAGAACTTAAGACGCCTTGTTTATTAGGCAAGCATATGTAGCCTCTTTACAAATAAAAATTTTATTTCTCAGCTTGTGTTTCTCTTTTGAGGCATCGATTTTTCGCTTTTAGAGTTATTAAAAAATGATAATCGCCACCAAAAATTACAACTTGGTGCGAATGTTCGCCCTGTAACCGATTCTCCTGTCTGGCCAATAAAGGGCAGGATCGTAAAAAACTATAACCCGAAGAAGCACAAAGTAGAAAATGGGAATGAACGCGAAACTGCGAGGTGACGCATCGAACATTATATATATATATATTTAAAATTTTTAATTTTTCTACCAGGCAGTAAAAGCTTTGGAGATCGAAAGATTTTGAAAGGGAAAAAAATCATCACTTTTCTAAAAGTTGACAGTTGTATAATACAATATTCACTTGATCATTCCAATCCAGTTTAAACCGGATGTTCTCAAAAAATTCTGGACTCGAGATAGGGTTTTGGAGCTCAAACGATTTTGAGATGGGGAAAAAACCATCGTTACCTAAATATCGAAGCATGCATAATCTGATAGTCACGTGATTGCTTGAAATCAGTTTAAGCTGGTTTTTACGAGAAAAAATCTGGCCTCGAGAAAAAAATTTTAGAATTTGATATATTTTGAGACGGTCTTTCTGTTTTTCTATTGGATTGATACCACGTGACTTTAAAAAAATAACTAATGTTCTCTCATAATAACTTGAAATTTGCAATAACAGATTTCATTTTTTTTTTTTTTTTTTCCTTTTCGACATTTAATAAAAGCATTTTCCTTTCCAACAAAAATATTTTTATTTTGATAAAATTATATCTTCAAATATATTTCAAAATATTTTTCTCACAAAATATTTAAAGTCACAAATGCATTTCTGCTCCAAAGTTGTTGTTTTTTTATGCCTTCCAACAAAAAAAATGAAGAAAAAAGCATCTACAAAAAAAATAATAATAATAAACTAGACTTGAGACAACAAAGCTTAAAGAGATTTAACAAAACTTATCAATAACTATTTACTCCTGAAAATACGATTCTAATAACCACTTTTATATAAATGTTTAAAATCTTCTAAAACCTGAAGATATTTTTTCTGGGTGATTGAAAACTCATAACAAATTCGATAATTCACCGAGTTACAAAAAATACTCGAATGTATCGTGAGAAAGTTATTCCCTGTTGATCTCCAGAGGTATCAATGCGGGCAAAAATGCGAGAAAGATTTTTTTTTCCATCCTTCTTCCAGTGAATTCTAACAGAAAAAGGAAAGGAAACGAATCTGTGGATTCAAGGCTTAAATTATGGGCAGGGGAAGGTGGAAGAGGCAAGATAAGAAGATTTAAAGAGAAGAGATTTAGTGCTGAATAAAAAGAGTGGATAAAGCATTGTCGGCAAATACGCGCGAGGAAAGTGCTTTTAGAGACAGATGAATAGCTAGAAGGATTGGAGGGGAGTTGTTTGATCCCTGAAATGAAATGTTTCGGCAGGTTTCAAAAACCAATCATTCACTCGAACATTTACAAACTGAAAGGAATTCTTTTAGTAAAAGATTTCATTTATACGCGTGTGTAACAAATTATAACGACTAATATTTCGAATTGGACGTGCGTGCGTGCGTGTGTCTGTGTGTGTGTGTGCGCGCGCAACGTATTTTGAAGAAGCATAAGTGAAGTTCTTTAATAATTTTTATTCTCCCTGACTTCAAAAATAATACAAGTTTTAATAATACAAGCTTCTATTTCAATGTCTTAGTCCATGCCAAGGTGACAGCAGTGCAGCGAGCTGACTAGGAAGGCCAAAAGTGGAAAGAGAGATCATAAAAACATATTTATTCAAAATTTATATCGTTTTGGAAAAAATTCCCCGGCATAGCATTTTAGTTCTGCTTAAAAAAAATAATAGCAATGTAACTGAGAAGTTAAAGCTGCAATGAAGCAAAAATTCGAGTCATTAGGGAATTATTTTTGGAACGGAGATTAATTAAAAAAAATATGACTTTTGACACTACTTAACATGGAAATTTCTAAATTCTTATTAAACTTCGAATATATATCGTCATAGTTAACTTAACAATTCTTTTAAAAAATTTTAAGTAAAGTAAACGACGTTCCGTTTCAAAGTAAAATAAGGATTAATTTTAAATGGACCTCGTAAAAGGTCCATTTTAATGTGTAAATGGCCCAATGGCTGTATGAGAATATAATATATGATACGGCATGTTTCTAGCAAGCGGAAAAGACCTTGTCATAAGTCCGAATCGGTCTGATGTTGAGGTCTCGAATTCAGTGTAAAAAATCCGGGTTCAGAATTCGATTCCACCACAGAACCACGGTGTATGCAGATTGGCTACATGTTTAATTCTTTAATTGTTGAGAATCAGAAGTTTTGAGAGAGGAATGCCGGCTCGAATGTCGTCGTCGCAGTTGAACGTGGTTAAAATTAACGAAGTTCGCCCAAAAATCGAAACGAAATTGGGTTTTAAATTTATCAGATTTATTCAGAATATTAAATTTATCAGATTTATTCAGAATATTAAATTTATCAGATTTATTCAGAATATTAAATTTATCAGATTTAAATTTACATCAGACTCACAAACATGGTTGATATCTGTTGAAATCGGGTTTTGAATCATGAAATTCTCTGGTTTAGAATCCATAATCTTCAATCCAGGTCATCCAAAGCTTATTTTTACAGACAAAGAAGTATAAAAATATTTTCATATGAATCATGTCATTGAAATTTAAAAGTAGGAGGGATTATTAAAGTGGAAATGTAGGAACTTGCCTAGGAGCCTCGCAACTTTTGGGTCCCCAAGGTCTCGATTTTGCTTTATTTTATTTTATATATTTATCTATTTGCAATATTTTTATAGTGGTTTAATTTTGTACTTTCACCGAATCAAGAAAGGCCAAATAATTGCAGTTATTTAAAACTAAACTCTAGTATCATCCAAAATTTAGCACATTATTTTTACAGCATTTCAAATTAACTATCTTTTGTAAGTTTGTTTTAACGTTGCTTTATAATTCTCAAAATATTATAATGCCTTAAAATTAAAAAAAATATTCCATCTATATTATTAACTAGTATTTCGATGGTTTTAAAAAATTATCTTTAATATTTTGTATGAAATAATTTTTAAATTTTAATTTTGCATTTTTTAATACGCAATCAGTTAATTCTCTTAAAAGTTATCCGAAATGCAATGTTGTGCTATTTCAGTTGTTTAAGTCACTAATAATGAGATTAAATAAAAATCAATAGAAAAATATCTTGCTTCAGAATGAGGGAAAAGACCCGAGATTTCTGTTGTCCAAGAACGCTTAGAAGGCTTAATCAGGACCTGATTAAAACTCACTCGTAACTGCCACCCCCATTCCAAATAAAAACTACTCAGAATTCTCAGTTCTACTTCTAGTATCTCTTAATAATGTATATTAGTTAGGACATTATATGTAAATTTCAACAAGCCACAAGATGATTAAAAATCATGATTAAAGTCATGTATGAACTTTAGGAGGGATCGTAGGGCCTAGTGTTACCAAATTCGGCACATAGTTATTGGTATTGATGATAGGATTTTTAATATTTTTTCCTCAATAACTTGGGACACATTATCGCATAAAAACCATTTTAAACCACATTAAAATTCTAAAAATTAGTTTTTCAGCGATATCAATTTTATTTCTCTGTTTTTTGGCAATATTTTTTTAAAAAACTTTTAAGTATATTTTATAACAGCATTTTAGAAACCGCATTTATGCATACACGCGTTGTAACAATGTTAATGATACATTTTGTGTGGCTATGGCATCATCATATTAATTACATCGTGATATATATGTTCTTAATCAAAGTTACGCTAAATTATCGATTAACTGACAATTTTGCAATGAAAATATTAAAGAAGTGAATTGTCATCGAGAATAATCAAGTGTACAAAATTTGAAATCTCTAGTATTTAAGAAGTAAGAGAGTTTCATTTGCACAAACATGAAATAAGCCAAGTCAATTAAAAATGTATAAAAAAATCTATACGTTATTATAAGTTCTATATACAATTTATTATAGAATCAATATATTATTATTGTTTAGTATGTTATATAGTTATATAAATTTCAAATAACATATTTTTAAATGTAAATGAATTTTTAAATAATTTCACCACTCTTAAGATGACGCACATTTGATACTCGAACTCTTCAACAAAAGGAAACTACTGTCTTCAGTTTTCCAACACAATAAACCATATTTTGCTATGTCTTAATACTCCCGTGAAGAATAGGAGATCTATTAGGAAGAACGAAAAACGTGTCATCTTCAAGATAAAGAAAGTGTGAAAAAAGAAAGCAGGGGGGGGGGGGGAGAAAAATCTCGCTTGGGTTGTTGCCGACCGGAAATTATGAAATCACCCCAAAAAAAGAAGGAGGGTGCAGTAAGAATATCATGATGGATGATTGTCGCTTTTGAGGCAGAAACACCCTATAATCCATCTCCATTGTGAGAGAACCTCGGTATTTTTTTTCATCCGATATTTTTATGGAAGATACTAACCACGCCCGATTCCGATGTTTTACGTAAGATTTTTTTTATATACATAAGTGAGGCGGAACGTGTAATTTACGCATCAAGTATTTTATCAATCACTAAATGCTCCTCGACATTTATTACGTAATGTTTTTTTATTCCAAATATATATATATATATATATATA
>JAPMOR010054712.1:563114-585703 GCA_026543865.1 Argiope aurantia | reverse complement strand
TATATATATATATATATATATATATATATATGTAATGATATTTTAACTATAATTTCAATTTAATTAATTTTCAAGATTTCATCTTAACTTAGCCCATAGTAACTTTATACTAAAATATTCTCTTATTTCGTGATCCAATTTCACTGTCTCTACTTAATTAATTCAAGAGAAGCTTTGTTGAATTGCAGAGTCAGCTAAAAGTCTAACTTTCCCACACTCTGCGTGAAGAGGCAAAATACCGCTGAATCGACAAAACGCCGATACTTTCACACGCTCGGCGTGAAGGGGTAAAAAACTGTCTAGTAAGCACATTCTTTTTAAAAGATCCCTGTGTTTCCCTTACATGTGATTGACATGCGTCAGAAATCCCTATCAGAATCTTATTAATATATTAGCACTATGAAGAAATGTTTTCCCTATCAAAATCATAGGTTATATAAGACCAGGGATAAAATGTCCAAGGGCTTTTTCCTCATTCCTCTCTGTGTCATCCTGTGTGCTCATCGCTTGTACATATGCCTGCTTCTAAAAAATGAAATAAAACGACGTCACGAAATAGCAAGTCTCTTCACTGTCTTCAAACTGCATTTCTGCTCCACAACAAATAATGTTACATATATATATATATATTCTACCGTTTAGAATTTTAAAAAATACCATTAAATCCATAGTCAAAATTTTGTTTTAGAAATATTAAAGAAAAATTTATGAAGTTTTTAATTTAAAAAAAATTCTTAAACTGTGCGCAATTCTGGCCATTAAATGCATTTCAATGCAATTGAAGCTCAGAGATAATACTCATAGTTTTGAAAATAATAAGAAAAAAATTAAGTAAATAATCATTGCCTTAGACAGCCATTATTAAGTTGGGGAAAAAAGTTTTTTGTCATGTTTTAGTAGTCATTATATTAAGTAGTAAAAAATTTAAATTGCAATTCAAATTTAATTTATTCAACTTTATTCGAAAGACTTTTTTTTTCAAAAAATGATGTTTGAAGAATTTTTTTTTCAATTTTCTGATAAAATTTATGCAAGCACTTCATAAATGATAGAAAAAAAATCAATAATTAAAAAAAAAATCCCATATTTGGGAAATACAGAATTTCAATTGACCGGATTGGTATATTCTTCAGTTTATATAATTTATTAATGTATTGATTAAGAATTAAATCAAAAGTTTAGTAATAAACTCAAAATTTCTTCAAATTTCAGGAATTTGAAAGTGAAATCATAGAGCTAAAAATTTGATTTTTGAAGAGCTTAAAGCTTAAAAGTTGTATAACTTTACAATACTTCATCGTTACATCTAGGTTTTGGTTCTCTAATAATCTCTAGACAGTATTATAAAAAAATAAATATGTATACCAAATTCTGGAGAATAGTTCATTTTTTTTAATTTTCTAATTTGGATTTTTTTCCCTTTATGCTTTCTTTCACTCCTAATATTTATTATAATCAGCTATACAGCTGCTACCGGAAGTTTTCAATATTCTTCTGTCATTAATTAAAAATGCATGTAAGCTGTTGCAAACATACTTTTATCAATTAACATTCACCATAAATACTAATCAAATGTTTTACGGTTTATTATTAAAAAAGCGGGTGTAGTCTCTTCAAAATTTTCTCGAATGCACTTTAATAAACTTGTGATACCAGAGAACGATTTACATGACATTGGCCTACAATAGTTACTAAATACGGCGTGAATTTAGCATTTCTTACTGATTCTATCGTGTCATCCTTGGCGATTGTTTTTGATGACTCATTCCTGTACATGCGTTAATGGTATCCAAAAGTCGAATGAGTGCTTTAGACATTTTCTCTCAACCGATTGAAAAGAACATTTGACACAAAATTTAACGAATAGTTACAAAATCCCACATCAAATTTGATATATTTAAGTCATTGAGTTTTTGAATGATCGCGTTTACATGTTTCTGAAAGTATTGACCCACAGACAGTCAACCTGAAGATGTATTTGCCTCAAAATTTTACAGGCTTCTTCACTACAGATGCCAAATCTGTGAATCGAATTTTATTTATCTGTCTGTCTTCATTTTTTTAAATTAGTGTTAATTTACATTCGAACAGATGTACTCCACTGAAAGGTTTTAAATCAACATATGATAGAAATCTGAAGATTTGGTGTAAAAGCCGTATACCAAATTTCAGCCGTCTAGCTTAAAGAGTTTGTCACGCACAAACAGGCGGACATTTTCTAAAAATATGTGTTTCGAATTTAGAGAGGTCTAAAACATGGAGATTTATCAAAATCTCGAGGTCGAATTTTTTGACGATAGTAATAAATCAATGATTCAAAATCATAAGTATTTCAAAATCATATCTAATATATAGTAAAAGGAACGAAATATAACCCTGTAGCAGCTCTTGTAATGTTAACCGTAATTGAATGTAATGACGGCAGAGACAGCGCCATCTGACGACTTGTGGTGCAAGGATTCAGTTCAGGTCAGGCGATGGCATGTGCTGCATGCTTTGATCCATGCTCTTATATTATATGTATGTATATGTATATTATATATATATATATATATATATATATATATATATATTATTTTGGTTGAAGCAGAATGCAGGTTTGAAGACATATGCGCGACGTTGTATTTTTAATTTTGTTTTATTCTCTCATTAATATCTATCTCGAGAAAGTAATTTATTTACAAGCAGACGCAGCGCGGCAGAAAAGCAGAAGAGGGAAGAAGGCCCGAAACAAATGATATAATATAGGATTTCCGGACAAGCGCCGATGGAATACATATGATGACCTTTGACTTAAACAGCTTAAAAAAACAATGAAAAACGCTTATTGATCATATTGTTTATAGTTCCATTTCCAGTTGTTCAGTTCTACAAAAATGTCTTTAATTTAATTTTTAATTATCGTAAAAGAAAATAAAAATGGTTTTGAAATGTAAAGCTGCAAACTTTCAAATAAAATAATAAAAGCATGCGATTTTTGTTCAAAAATAGGCGAATACTTTAACCAAATAATTATTCAATGGCTATCCAAAAATATCATTTTTCAAGACTATTTTCAATGCCTACTTCGATAAAAAAAATCTTTTCCAGTATATTTTATAAAAGAATTCTAAACTTTTGAAGAACTTAAATATTATTTAAGTAATACATAAATTTCTCTTAAGGATCTGCGTGAGACACTTTTCCTATTAAAAAATATGAAGACGAAAAACTTCTCAAAATATTGCCTCCATTCTTGCCTTAAATAAATTACCTCATCGGAAAAAAAAACTAAACCGAGTGTAGACTTGGTCTACACTAGCAATTTTTTTGTTGTATCGAGAACTATTTATTTCGAGGGCCATTAGATTTTCAAAGAAGGAAGAAAACACGCGACTCGATCCATCATCAAAATAGAATTCCTTGACTTCATTTCCTGAATCTTCGTGGCGTACTTAATTAAACTCTCGGCCCTTCCTCTACAAGTTGGGTCATAATCTAAATGTGAGAGTGGATACGTCATTGGGGTGATAGATGGGGCGAATAAAAATATTGGACAACGAGTTGCATTTTTTTTTCGCTGGATTGCTTATTTTGTTTATATTTTCTTTTTGAAAAATAGGAACAAATTCATTCATTGTCTTCACAGAATACATTTCCTTTTTACTTTCTCGGATATGAAATATACGAAGTGAAAATATTGTGGTCATCAAAAAATTCGACCTTGAGATCTTGACGAATCTGCATGTTTTAGATCTCCCTGAATCCGAAAAATTCCGATTCCATTTTTGGAATCAGACGTATCTATCGGTGAACACGATCAAAGAACAAAAGTTTGAGTTAGATGGATGAAATCTGGTGCGTCACATGGAAAGTGGCATGGAAAAATTTATTTCGGAATTAATGCACAGAGAAAGCAATATTTTTTAAAATTTCTTTTAACTCTGGGAAAAGAGCGCGATTGAATGAACTTGAATTTCGTAACGCTAAAAATTAATTATTACAAATTGAGCTTTATATTAAAAAATTTATTAAAAATAATGAAAACATTATACTGAAGTGAAATCGATATCATTAAAAATGTAATTTTTTGAGTTTTAAAATGAAATAAAAATCATTTTTGGGAGATAATAGTTTTGAAAGATATAGATACCAATTTATATTATTATAGGTAATTATAAGTATATTTTAATAGCTATTATTATAGGTAAGTCACATATATTTGGACAATGGTTGCCTGTTTTCGCGATAGATTAAACTTTACTTGAAGCTTATTTCTTCTTGAAAATTCTGAAAATTTGTATAGCCCTTAGTTCATATTTGACGATACCCATTCAAAAATTTGGAATAAGAGTGATTTCAAATGGTACGAATATTTATATATGTATAAAATTTTGAAAAAAATCCATTCAAATCTATTTAACTGGCTGGTCGAGTCAAAGTAAACAACAAAACCTAAAATCTAAGCTTATGAAATTTGGTAACAATATAAAAATATGAAATTTGGTTCAACATAGAAAAATGCGCCTAATTTTCCTGTCTTGATTCACAACAACGGAAACAAAATGCCAGGATGAAACATCAATAGTAACAACGAAGTCGATTTGAGTTTCACTTCAGTAATGAAATAAAATGTTGTAAAATATGCTTAAAATATTTTTAAATCAACTGAGAAAATTATATGGCGAAAAGATTAATATAAATGAATATATATATATATATTTTAATTTAAAGATGATGTAAAAATTATTATTATTGCAATATTTTCAGAAGTTACCAAAAAAAAACCAAAATCCAGCTTAACATTTTATTAATTAAAAATTTTAATTTGAATCAATTAAAATTTCAAGAACCAACATGCGCATTGCTGTTCTGCAAACTATACATGTGGGAGGGTTTGGTAACTCTAAGTCAAATAGACTGTTTAGAGCGCCAAAGGATACAAACACATACACACATTCATCTTTATTTTTAGAAGAGATTAAAAAATTTCTAGATGCTTAATCAATTGTTATTTACTAATCCTCAAATAATATCCGAAAATATTAAGAAAAATAATATCCGAAAGATATTAGATACAGTTTTAATAACGGCACCGATTTCGTCAATTAATATAATTTTATCCTTTTGGATAGCTAGTGTGGATAGCTAATCAAAATGTTCAATATTTATTATGCGAATATAATTTAAAATAGCAGTTTCATTTGTTGTGATAAGAAGTGGTTTATTAAATTAATAAACATGACTAAATAAAAAAAATATGATGAGGGAATAGCTGGTCGTGGCAGGCGATTAGAAAAATTTATAACATTCAAAACGATGTTTGTGTTAATTCTACCATATTTGTTAGTCATTAAATTGGAATTATTTCGAATATATTTTATGAAAGATTCGGAAATTTTATTTACATAAAAACGATCTGATGCATTTGAGTGTCAGATGACACAAAAAACTTTAAAGTTTGAAAAAATAAGACTTTAAACGGTTGGGAGAAAAACATTCTTTTACTACTTTTCAGTTCAAAATATTACATTTCGATCTATCCAGTTAAAGCCATTTTCAGCTAAG
The DNA here is from genome assembly GCA_026543865.1 of Argiope aurantia. NCBI lineage: Eukaryota > Metazoa > Arthropoda > Arachnida > Araneae > Araneidae > Argiope > Argiope aurantia. Next base: position 580,156 of record JAPMOR010054712.1, on the reverse strand, counting down.
AAAGGTTTAAGATCATTAAAATTCTTCCTAAGTACATCACTTAAGCACTTTTATTCCGTCATTTGTAATGAAGATACAAACTAAACTAATGTACAACTCAATTTGTTCGCGGAGAATGAAAAACGAGAGTGGAGAGATGGGGAATTTCATCGATTTATTTTGAAATGAAGCGAAAAGATAACGGAAGATGGCGCTGCTAGTAGCAGAAAGATTGTCCTGTCTTCTCCAGATCAATAGTAATCCAATCTTTCAGTCTCTTCCTTACAGGAACCTTTTTATTTTTCACCTGAAGGTCCAAAAAAACCAACAACAATAAGGTACTTAAAGCAGTTTATGTAATGGCTCGTTTCATCCTACAGACGGAAATAAATTATGTACAAAAACTTTAGAACAAACAGTAGTTCTGAAGGTTAGAATCGTAAAGAGGAAAAGAGTTTTGGCAATTGGCAGAACAGTTCAACACAAGGGTAGACATAAATTCCGTGATTGAATGCCCAGGAGAGAGGTGATAACAAGATGATGGCTCCTAAATTTATAAAAAATGACGGGATGAGGTAGATGTAGTCTATAGAAAGAACGTTCTTGGCAAAGAAAAAAGGAATTTCCGAAAATCAGAACCGTCTTTGAAATCTCTAATCTTATACCATGCTTCAAAATGTACAAAACAAAAAGAAATGAAAAAAAATGAAATCTACGATCACAAATTTCAAGTTATCGTGTGAGAACATTATTATTTTTAAGTCATTATTTGTCTTAATTAAGTCATTAACCAGTTTATACCGGTTTGAAACAGTTACGAGACTTCTATATCGGTCTACATCCTTACATTATATAATTTTTCAAACTTTCATTTTCAATTTTTTTAGCTGGCAAACAAAGTTTTGGAGCTCGACCGATTTTGAGATGAAATAGCAGCTATGATGTCATAGTTCTACGTCAACCTTTTAAAAACGCATCTGCTGTCAAAGAAGCATGCTTAATAGTAAAGCAACACTGGTAAAAGAAGGTAAAAAAGAAATATATGCGATTAAAAGATGATGATGAAAATGGCCATTTATGCTTTATTCATTGCCTTCGCGATTTCGAACTTCAAAACCCCCTAACCAAAACAATATCATGTTCTCACATAATAATAATTGAATTTTTTATTGTTAATGGGCCATTTTATATTCGGACATAATCAAAACATGTTCTAATGTTTATACTATCCCATTGCTCTTGGAAAAGCAATTCGATGCATTATTACTCACCTAATACAAGAACTTTTTTATTGCTACAATATATATAATTTTTTAAAGTTGAATTTCCCTGAAAAATTAATCTACATCTTTATGTGATGGTATTTATAAGTAACTACTTACAAACAGACAAAATTTTACAAACAATGGACATTAATGACACAAATCATTCTGCAGCTACGTGATATGGTTGGATCTAAAACTGCCAGATTTGGAGCGTAGTTACTTTTTGGGTAGTAGTTGGCTAATTTAGAAAGATATTTTACAAGATGTTAATTAATTTTTAGTTAAAAATTAATAGAACTTTTAACTATATATATTCAGAGTTCATTCGTGATAATTTAGGAGCAGATTCGAAAAAGAAAAATTATTTTTTCATCATTTTCAAATAAAAAAAAGCTTTTTAATGATGCTAATTTTTTTCTAATTCTAATAAATTAAAAAAAATTATTATTAGGTATATTTTACAATTATACTTTACATTATATTAGTTATTGTGTATTGTGTATGCGCATCACGATGAAATGAGATACGTTTTCTTCAGTACATTTTATCGTTGATATAATTAGTAAGTTTTTATATATATAAATTCAAACAAATCAAGTAAGTTTGATAGAAAATTCAATACTAAACCTCTTCCCATAGTATGTAAGCAAATTGGTAAGTTTTTATATATATAAATTCAAACAAATCAAGCCTAAATGAATTTCATGCTATAATGTCTCAGACTACGTATTCGAATCTCCCATAATTTTTTTTTCTATAACGGGAAGCAAAAATTTCAAAAAAAAATTTTAGTTAAAACAATATCCATTTTGACACAACCAACCGTTAACGTTCAATAAACAAATATATCTAGAAGAAAAAAATTCAAAGGTTTTGGGAGTAATGTTTTTTGATTGATTGCGGCTTAGAATACACATAAAGTGTATTCTAAGCCGCAATCATGACTACTTTCATTATGATTTTTTACAGAACTGCAATATCTCCATTTGTGTTCTATATCAGAAGTAGAGTGTTACTACATGTACTACTTCAATATTGTTATGGTTACACCGATAAACGGATTTACAATTTGTACATAACATGTTAACGTCAGTGGCTCATCGATAAAAATATTCTACGTTAAAATCTGCGTGACATATTTCATACAATTTGTTTCATGTTTTCACAGTGGCAAATCCAGGAGGAGGCCAATGAGCTGAACCCCCCCTCTCCTCCTCCCTTTGCCAAAAATCAAATAACGAAGTTAATGAGTCCAGCGTGGACATTACTATTTCCAAACTGGAAAATCGAATTTCTATTTTTTTTTTTTGATGCCATCATTACAGAAATTTAGGACAGGTTTTTTTAATGCAAAAAAAAAGCATTCTATTTCTCTTTTCTTGTTTGATTTCTGATTCAGGAAACATCAACGATTTCGATATATTAGCAAACTTTTATGAAGACGACGAAGTACATGTTGAATATTTAAACGGCAAAAATAAATGAATTAATTTCCAGACAGTATATCGTCGGTTATCAAAAGAAATAATAAAATAAGCCGGCATCCTGGCACACGGGTAGTGCGTCTTCCCCCATGATTTGGGCGTCACGGATTCGAATCCCGATTTGGGCATGGTTGTTGTTCTCTGTTCTATCTGTGAGGTGCGTCAATGTGCCCCCCCCCCCCCTGTAAAAAGGGATTGTGCAAACGAATGAATGAATGGGACGCATGAAGTGGCGAAAGTGACTAGTTGGCGCTACTATAAAAACACGAGACGCTCGCTCTGCTTAAATCGCTGACAGATCTGTCAGCGGGTTTGTAAAGTAACATAAGTAACAACAACAACAACAATAATAAAATAAGGTTAAACTGAAGTGAACAAGAGATTTTTCTCAACAACTTTTTAGAATAGTTTCAGTAATTGCAGAGATAACAGCGACTCTGAGGAGGCGATACAGTACCGTAAGAAGGTTGAAAATGTATCTGAGGATGGCATAGGGTAAAGAAAGCTTTTACAATTATAAATATTTATTATTTATATTAACTGTTCTGCCGACCAGCTGGTAACCCGAGAATACTGGTTATATTTCATTTCAGATAAATCGTTTGGATATAATTTCATGTCCTTGATTCCGCCCAATTGCCAGATATCGACGTCGTGTTAATTAATTACCTTGCTTAAGTTCTGTTTATTGTACACATGAAGCTTTCTAACGCTGCCTGATACCATAACACAATTGAGTTATTTAAAACTGCAAATGCTCGGTTCATACAATCATCTAAATTCCACGGTATTATAATTACACCTTTTTTTTTATACACAGATATTAAACACTGATTTTAAGCTACACAGATATTAAACAAAATCCTTCTTTAACTTTCATTAATGGAAGAAAAACAGACGATTACATATTTGATGAAACAATAAAGACGGTTTGAATTTCAGGACAACAATGCCATTTATTATTGGAAACTAGGGGAAACATTTTGAAAAAAAAACGGCTAAAATTCAGGAACATTTGTATGATTATTAAAGTGACACCATTAAAAGAGACAACTTTTAAAATTTTAAAATGTTATAAAATGTATTTTTTTTCGGATATTATTGAGGAAAAAAATCTCAAAATTCAACTTAATATTTAATTAATTAAAAAAATTAATTAACCTCCTGGATTTTAAAAATGTCTCCGAAGTCCCATTTTTATTCTGCAAGATATATATGTGTACCAAATTTGGTAGCTGTATGTCAAACGGCCAGGGCTATAGAGAACCAATGCACATACACACATATTCATCTTTATTAGTAGTAGACATGCAAAAGATAATTCACTAAATTTACAAATCGTTCGTTGCCAAAATTCACGCCAATTTAAACTATACTGCCAATGAACTAGCTGATTGCTAAAAGTGGTAAACACTATATAGAATTGAACGACATTCTCAAAATAGACGAAAGTTTTTATAGTTGCAGTAATTTTATAGACAACAGCAGTTCCAGAGAGGAGCTACAGTACCGTAGGAAGATTTATCTGAGAAATGCGAATGTGAAAACAGACCTACTGCTCTGGAAATTGTGAACATATATTATTATATAAACACAAATGTTAATGAAGTCATCCTTAAATTCGGCCGAAAAGGTCGTCATTGAATATTATCTCATCATTTGCAAACATTTTCTAATTAGATGATTTTAACTTAAATTCTATTGATATATTTTGTTGTAACTTTTCTAATGTTATAACAAAACACATTAATTACATAAAAGTCGAGGAAATCATTTATTTTTTATTTTCTTTTATGAAAACTTAATACCATTTGCTATATTATCGTCGTTTTTAAAATATCACTTGGATTTTTTTTGGGGGGGGAGGGCATTTCATATATGAATTTATGGTAATACAGAATTTAATATTACAGATTAAGAAAATACCTCATTTCAATCTAGTAAGATGTAATCACACTAGTAACCTTTCAGTCTAGCAATGATACTAACATTAAAATCTTAATCTCCTTCTGACTAAAGTCCTGGATTGGTTAAATAAAAATAATTCACTGCAAAGCTGCTGCTCTTTTGAAAATAAATCATTTTACAAATAACACTTCAAGTTATAAGTTACAGTAATTTTCGAATACATCTTCGTAAGGAAATAAAATTATATTTAACTCACTACATTTGCAGATTGATTGAACTTTACGAAACGTTTTGACATTTACTTAATAATTCTTTTGACGGAATTTATTCCCGACAGAAAACTCAATTTCGAATTCCGCCTTCCGAAGACGAAAAGTTTTATAAGAATCGAAAGGGGGAAATTGCGCAAGATGGAGATGAAAGATGGGGGGGGGGGGACTTAGGATTGAAAAAAAAAATGCGCAATTCAGTTTCCTTGGCAAGCAAAACGTAAATATAAAAGTATTTACTCTCGATTCTTCATTCACTTCTGTTGCTTTCATTCCGAATTGTAAGAGAAAAAGAATAAAAATAAATGAATTTCTGGAAGAGAACACGGAAAATAAGAATTTATCCCTCATTTATAAACAAAATCTGAAAACCCATAAATGTATTTTCGAAACCATCAGCAAAAACAGATTTATAAAGAAAACATATTAGGTTCTTTATTTCGTTCTTTAAACGTATAGAAGTTAAGGAAATATTCATAAATTTGAAAATTGGCAATGGAAATTATACTTGAAGAATTCAGTTTTTATTTACTTGATTTATTATTCTAGACATCACTTTATTTCGTTATTAATTTTATTTGCAGGTAATAACAAAATCGCTAATTGTAAATTGTTACAATAAATTCCTTTTAAAAATATCATCACCACCCCTAGTTGATTATAGAAAGCAAACATTTTGCAGCATTATATTTATTTTTATAAGTTTAACGTGGAATGATATCACATCATTTTCTTATAGCATTTCATATAGTCATACATAATATAAATTCATTATATTTAATCTAAAATACATTTTTTATTTTCTCTCTACAAAACTACACATTTAGAACTACATTAAGCCGAACAAACTCGATTACTTAGAGCCACACTAATGAAATGACGGCACTCCAAAATCAATTGTCAATGGCAGAAACCGGTCAGAAATGGCACGGCGTGGGATAGAAAGCTGAATATCCAATTCGCCCCGATTTTTGTCAATCCACTTCCATCTTACTATTCTGAAAGTGTGGTCGGTGAACATAGGTGGGAAGGGAGAGTTTAGGTTGCATAGATGGAGAGGGGACTTGAAGTGTACTCTAGCAAAGTGTTTCTTGAAAGGTTTGGAGTGAAGCTAGCATGGAATACTAGAGAATTATTGGCTTTAATCGATGAACTAAAAAATAAATAAAATGGGATGGCGCGGAATGTCGCCACTTTATTAGAAAGTCAGGAAGGACCGACTTTGGCCGTATATATGAACCAAAAAACAATCGAATTCCTTGGAGTCAAATGGTCCCCACTGACGTGGACATTCCAAATAAGAGCATCAACTCAGACGACATCCTAGTCATTAAGTAGTCATTGAAAATTACACCTTTCACCCCAAAAAATCCATCCCATAACTTCGAAACGGAACGACTCTCATTAAAATTTTCCACAACGCATGTTAAAATAAAACATCTCAGGATTCATTAGCATTGTTTTAACTGCAAGAGAGAAAAATGCCTTTAAAAAAGGCTTATCGCCTAAAGGGCAATTGGAATTTTCTGATTGGAAATAACTTTCTTTTAAAGCAATAAATAGCTTTCCACTGAAGCAGAAGGGGGGGGGGGTTGGAATCTGGTCTCCGGGCGTTACGAGATAGCAAATCGTATTGGTTTCCTCGAATGGCCCTTCTGGAGTTTTTAAGGTTCTCTTTAGAGATAACTGTTTGCTCGGAGGGGTTTTTTTTTTCCCCTCTTAAATTTTGCGAAGAGAAAGTTATGTTTTTTGGTTTCACGATAAAAATTTGTCGTTTCCAAATAAATTGATTTTTTGTGAATTACATACGTTAATTCGTAGTTTTTTTTTTCTTTCTGTAAAGTGATAAGAATCAGAAACCAGGTATTTCTACGCACCTTATTTACAAAATGGATTTAGGTTGGAAATGTTTTAACCGATATGTCATTGGCAGAAAACGCATAGTTTTTAATATTAGAAATTTACCTGTTTTATTTAGAACTCGCTGCCTTTGGCGACCAGTTGGTGCACCGATATAAATAGCTGCTAAATATTTCAATTAAATGTTTTCGGTAACTATATCTTAATGGATTACTCAACAAAACATTTTTAACTTTTAAATTTTATTAGGCATATAACTCATACTATTTTAGAAGCCTTATGACGTCCTCTTCATTTTGTAATGCATTTCCAAAATTTTCTGTCAATATCTACATATATTTAATCATATTACAGGAAAGAGCAGCATTATTAAAAATTGACGCACTTTAAAATAGTTCATCATTGTTTCATTTTGTAGCTAAATAAACGTAAATACAACAAAATTTCATTAAAAGCCTACCTCATACCGACACCTATTTAACATAGAAAAATAAGCCAACTCTTCATAACTTGGTCATCAATAATGTGGATAAAAAACTTAAGTAGAAACAATGAACGATTTTAATGTCATTCGATAATAAAATATTTTGTAGTAAAATACGCTTAAAATATCTTAATTTAAAACAGAAAGAAAAATCACGAATCCAAAAATTTGATATCAAACTATCGGACAATTTTTCGAATAATAAGATGATGTAAAAATCAATTTTGAACTATATTTTCAGTATTTATCAAAGAAAAATGCCCCAAATAGCTTAATTTTTTATTAGCAAAAATTCTAATTAATTTTTTTAAATAATTCCGAAGTGCACATTTAAATCTTTTAAAGTATATATCACCAAATTTAGTAACTTTAGCAAGCACACTTGTAAAGTACCAACACATATACATACACCCTACCTTTATTATTAAGACAGATAACTGTAGATAAAAAATTTCGAAAAACAAAGCTTTAAAATTAAAAAAAAAATTAATAATCAATATTTAAAAATATTGATTATTAATTCAAATATTAAGTTCCAAGACTTAATATTTGAAGTTACAAAGTCCTAATGCTGGGTGCACCGTAAAAATGTCTAGACCCTTCCATTCTAATTCTGTACCATGAATTGAATGGAAATAATAAACCGAAGAAGATTACAAATGAGTCGACTTTAGCGACTGGCTGGTTCATCGGGTTGGTTATATTAGATTTCAAATAAATCGTTTATATATAAGTTGATGTCCATGATTTCGCCAAATTGTCTGACATTAATGCCGTCTTTTTTTAACTACCTTACTTAAATTCTGTTTAATGTGTATATGAATTCTCCTAATGGAGATAGTCCCATAACATCATAGCGCCATTATAAAGCAAATATCCGATTCATCTATCGTCCAAATTTCACGATATTGTTGTTTCACTTTTTAATTTGTTTTGTGAACTACATAAATAATAACCGGAATCCTTCTTTCTTAGATTTCAACAATGAAAGAAAAAATCCCGTGATTAAATATTTGAAGAAACAATGAAAGCGGTTTGAATTTCAGGACAACAACGAAATTAATCTATTGTTGGCAATTAGGCAAAAAAAAAATGTTTTTAATTACAAAATTTGGCAAAAAAATATTTGCAAAATTATTAAACTTTTGCTATTTAAAAGGCAATTTTTTTAATATTTCGAAATAGAACAAAGCTCATTTTTGTACAACGATATTATCACTGAAAATATATTATCTCCAAAATTCAACTTAATTTTTAATTAAGTAAAAATCTAATTAAAAATTCAAAAAATATCGCTTTGACGTACACATTTCCACCTTCCAACGTATATGTATTGCAAATTTAATAGCTTTAAATCAAACGATCTAACCTGTGCAGCGCAAATACATACACTGACATTCCGCTTTATTATTTGTATTGTAACATTCCCCGTTTCCCAGTACTGATAAGACATTTACAACCAGTTGTGTTATCGCTGTTACTTACTAAACTCCTCGAGATAGCCAGATGGTGGATCTTTTCACCTGGGTGGTCTCGCATCTGTTCATTAGCGATTAGAGTGAAAGTCCACATGTGGGAATTCCTCGTCCAAGAGGTATTGATAGAACGTTCAAAGAGAAAGGGGTGTCCAAACATCTGGATGCTAGATGTTTCTCAATGTGAAAGGACCTTTCCACGACCCAATGGCGCCGCTGAGAGAGCATATTGCTGAATCCCGATTGGCCGAAAGAGAGCTCAAATGACCAATGTAAATTAAGAGGCTGAGATTGCCGCCGAAATAAAGTGCAGATATTTTTTTAGGAAAGAGTAGAAACGATTTGCAGGAGACTGTTGGACTACGCCCACGTAGTTCGGAGTCCGTGAACCAACGGAGTTTCAAGAAACCCTTCGACTTTGACTGTTGTATCACCTACTACAGGTGTAAATAACTATTTATTTAACCAAGATCAGAACAAGTTGTTCTTTGTGTATATAAGAATTGAAATAAAGAATTGTAAATAAAGAATAGCCTGGAAATTCGGCTTCGTTATTTGATCAGTCTAGATCAAGACATTACAGTATAAATAACCAAGGGGTTTCGCTCCCTGCTCGCTTTCGTTCTCCAATCCAGATGTTGTCAGATAGATACTGTGCGCGATGTGTCGTCAATTCTAGTTGGCAAGAACTGCATTAGTCTCTTTCTAGTGCTGGAAGCTTAATCTTTCCATGGTGACAACATACATCTGTCGATCGGCCTACTTCCGCTTCAAAACTGAAAGTCCCACAATGGGAACATTGTTTGCTTATATCTATAATATCTAAATATGGATTCAATTTTTCATATTTTGTCTCCAGCTTCAATTTTTCATATTTTGTCTCCAGCTTAATAGTGTCCCGATCAGCTTTTCTTTTCAAATTACCAGATTCTCGCACAGTCTTGCTTCATTTGATATCGCTGGACGCCCCATTATTATTTTTATAAAACAATGCAGGGTTAACACGTGTATTGCTCAGATATTCAGGCGACTGCTAGCCGAGAGATGAAACATTTCCTTTACTAGAAAACGATAAAGAAACCTGAAAGCTATTCAGGAGTATTACCACAAACGGTATGTCTAAAAGCACAACAAACAAACGGTGTGTCTATGTTTAAACAAATAATATTGTTTTAGTTTAGTTTAGCTATATCAACGCCCTGTTTTAAAGCAACACTAGTGCTATTTTGGGACAAACCTCGTCATTTTGAACCGCGGTCAGATGACGAAGATGGCACATGAGCTGACACCTCCCCCTCTCCAAACTTCCACATCACACTAGCGAGAGAACATTTGACCTCGACGGATTTAACATGCACCAGACCCCCGGTTCTTTGGTGGAATCGGGTCTCGAACCAGAAACCTTCCGGTTCCGAAGCCGAAATCTTACCACCAGGCCCTAATATAGTTTTAAACACTTTTTCTGTTAATTAAAGCTTTATTTTCCTTATTTGCCATCATATCACCGTCAAATGCAATATAAATATTTCCAATGACGTAATAATAATTCTCATTACTTATTTCGAACAATACTGGCAAAACAAATCTTAGGTGTCATCAGTCAGGTGTTTCGCCATCTACCAATCATAAAGCGAATAAAACGCAATATTTATATAAAAAATTATATAACAGATAGAAATAGTCACTCTGACTTTAAACAAGCTTTTATCACTCGAATATGACGATTTCCTACTATCCCTTCCTATCTATCAAACACCTTCCGGATCCCCTATCCGTTTCCAAAGGCACTCGGCTGCAAATAGATTGTAGCACTAATCATGGATCTCGGAATCCCACACGCTATTCTCCAATCAGACATTCCGGCATGTACTTCCTCTGCCGCCGAGCACCCAGAGTCAATCCTCTCGCATAAAGCAGAAGACATTTTCCGTCAGATTTTAATTAACTCGAGCCCCTTGCTACAGAAAAGGTCTCCGTTTAAGCAATTAAGGTCAAGCAAGTGAAGTGGAAGTGTGTGACGCCGGAAAAAGGACTTCATTGGGAGAATCGACGGCGCAGACGAGGCGTTCTATTCTGTTCTTCTATCCCAGATAATTCGTTCGAGAGGCAGGTTTTCGAGCGAATGGAAGAGTTTGTAGATAATCGAGCAGAAACTTGGTGAACACTTGCTTGGAATAAATTTAAGAAAGATTCGAATATCTAGACCGAAACATTGTAACATGATAATGTTTCAAACTTCGTTCGTAATCTTTATTATTTCTTTGCACAGAGAAAGTTATGCAACCATTAAAAAAACTCGAACTAGATTTTAACGAATGCCCATGTTTTAGACCACCCTGAGTTCAAAAAACACATTTTTTGTATTATGCTTGTCTGTCCGTTCATCTGTTTGTCAGTCTGTGAAAAAAATAACTGAAAACCGCTTTGAGCTAGAAGGATGAAATTCGTCACGTTTTAACACCAAATTTGCAGATTACAATCAGAGAAAGTCTGTCTGTCCAGCTGTCCGATTATAAGTAAATACGATAACTAGAAAACGAAGAAAGCTAGATAGATAAAATTCGGTAGATAGATTTATCATCTGTAATGTAGACACCTGACGAATTTTGAGCCAAATCCAACAAGGGACAGAACTGTCGATATGTTCTTTCAGAAATATGCAAACGCGGTATCTCAGGGCTTTAAATATATCAAATCTAGTGTGCAATTTTTCGACTACAAGTGCAGTTTTGTGTCAAATATTTGTTTCAATCGGCTGAGGAAAGCGCGTCTAAAACATAAAGTCGATTTACGGATACTATTAAGAGTATGCTGAGGATTAATCCCCGAAAAACTCACCAAGGGTCACTCGACAGATTCAGCAAAAATGCTAAATTTACAGTAAAGGTAAACATTTCGTTACTATTGTACGCTAATGTCAAGCAATGCTTTTTCTGGCATAATATCTTTATTAGAGAGTATACGAGAAATTTCTAAGGGGACCACCCCCAATGGGTTTATTTTTTTAACCAGCCTTTTCTTTTTTGGATATGAATCTATTAATATGGAATGTATTTATGTAATGTTACATCCTGTTATTTGATAAGACACCCTCTTACTTGATAAGATATCATATTATTTGATAAAATAAATGTTAAGACATCATGTTATTTGATAAGACATCATGTTATTTGATAAACTATAAATGTTTAGACATCATGTTATTTAATAAATTATAAATGTTAAGACACCCTGTTATTTGATAAGACATCCTGTTATTTGATAAACTATAAATGCTTAGACATCATGTTATTTGATAAACTATAAATGTTAAGACACCCTGTTATTTGATAAGACATCATGTTATTTGATAAACTATAAATGTTAAGACACCCTGTTATTTGATAAGACATCCTGTTATTTTATAAACTATAAATGTTATGGAATCAATCTGCTACAAATTAATGCGCATGCAAATTAAAATTCATATATCATAAGGAAAAAAACAGAAGCAAAAATCCAATTTCGGTGTTAAGGTCCAAAGAAAATAATTTCTTTTTTTTTTTTAATCTTAATTTTGACTTTGGCAAAATTAGATGACTGAATGGTTTGATAGGTCTATGAAATTGATTGAAAACTCATCAAAACAATAAAAAAATATTGATATAAATTATTTATAAAAACAAAAATGAAAAATTTTTATAAAATAATAAAAGAAGGGTTTTTTTTTTTTTTTTTTTTTTTTTTGAGATCAGTTAAAAATAATGTTTGTGAAATAATTTTGCAGAAAATATAGAGAAAAAAATTCAAAATTTAACCAAAGAAATAATTACGTGTCAACTTTGAAAACTCTAGATTCAATGATTTGTCCTGTAGATTATTGTGGAAAGGCATTTTTCATCACAGATGACATAATTTATTTATAGTATGGGAGCCTATAAACATAATGCATTTTAAAAGAAACATAAATGGATAATAGAGTATTTTGTGGTATCACTAGGCTGATTTGCCAAAATTGTTATATTATCTAAAGAATCTTATATGCCGAGTATGATCTTACACGCTCTTTAGGAAAATAAACAAAAAATATGAAAATAAATATAGACAACGAGGAAATAAAACTATTCAGATTTTAAAACATCGGTCACAAAACGAACACACTGTTACTTGCAAAAGGAAAAACAGAATTGACACTTTTTTATTAAACATATAAATGAAAAAGTTTGCTTATGTTAAGTCGAACTCGTAATATTTCAGCTAAATACTTTTGCTGATTACTTCGGTTCTTTAATATCAAAGGCAGAAGGATTTCTAATAATAGAGAATGAATGAATAGAGAACTTTTAACAACTATATTATATCTTATCAGAAAGAATTATTAAAGAAAATTTGTATCTTACTATTCGATTATAAGATTTCGGAAATTTACCATAATTTCAAATTGAAATTTAAGTGTAATAAATTTAATTTTATGAAATGCATCTGTGAATATTAACTGCCTTTTAAATCTTACAGGGCAGAGAATTAAACCTAAAGGTGCCAAATTCCTTACCTATATACTTAGAAGATAAGAAAGAATATTGAAACTGAAAAATTATATAAAACATTAATAGTTTAATAATAATTTAATTAAAAATTACGTGATATTTGGATGTTTTTAGCAATAATTTTTCTAATTATTACATCTCAATTTTAATTTTTACACCACTTTAAAATTTAATATATATATATGTTTTATGTTAACAATTTAATTATCGCCCATTTCTTTTTTTTTAATTTAATAATTTTTTAATATAATTATTGCCTCATTTTCAACAATAGATTACAGAGTTGCCCTAAAATCCAAATCATTTTCTTTCTCTCCCTGAAATATGCAATGTAACATTTTCTTATATTGTTGATTGCCAAAGAAAAAAGGTCCCATTTAATATGTGTGTAGTTTACATAATGAATCAGTAAATGACATTTCATTACCGCAAATGTCAACGTACAATTTGAAATAGATTACCCTGATACTTACATTTTTAATCAGAAAGTGGCATTTCATTACAGCAAATGGCAACGTGCAACTCGATACTTAAATTTTTAATAAGGAAGTGAAACCTCATTACCGCAAATGACAATGTGCAGTTTGAAACAGATTACCTTTATGCTTAAATTTTTAACCAGAAAATGACATTTCAAAACTGCAAATGGCAACTTTTAATTTGAAATAGATTACCCTGATACTGAAATTTTTAATATGATGCTATGATGCGACGGGACTCGATTTCATTGGGCAAACTCTTTCTTTGTAAAAAGGAATATGAGCATCAAGTTACGAATAAGACATTTAATATAAATTAATTGCAGTTGGTTGTAAAGTGGCTAGTTTTAAACAAGAGTAATTTTTTAAAAAAGCTTACCACATTGAAAATTGTCAAATAAAGTTCCCATTTCAGGATGTTAATATTATTAAAATCAACTACTACTTTTAACGTAAATATACAAACAATATAAAAAAAGCTACAAATTACAGACATAACAATATAATATAATTATAATGTATATCCAAATTTTAAAATTGTATATATAGCACAAAACTCATTAACTATTTAAAAATTTTTGCCTTATTTATCGACAATTAGTAGAAGAATCAGTTTATTTAACTACCTATTCAAAACCCGCCCCGAAAACTGCCAAGAATATGAAATAAAAAGTTCTAGAAAGGGCGCTTCTCGTTGACTAAGCAGTAATTGAACCTTTAGTAGCCGTAAACGACGTTCTATCCGGGATGTCATTTGCAAGCCATATTTCATACTTCGTGAGCTCTGTTCCGAAAAGACGCGTCTTACGGAGAAAACTGTTAATCCCCTCATTTCCTCTAAATCCCACAATTTATGATGGGGGGGGGGGGGAGAGAGTTCTAGAACACTGACTGTTTTGTGTTAGGTGGAAAAGGATGCGACAGTTAATCTACCCTTTCTCCTCGTAAAATTCATTGTGATCGCCTTCTTTGGCGTGGAGTGTGGGAGAAAACTTTGTAATGACTAGTGGCATGAAATGAAGGGCAGTGCTGTCATCTGTTCTTTACTAGAAGAATTATATTAAATGAGCTAAACTATTCAGTTCGTTGCCGAACTTAGAAGTAAAGGAAGAAGATCCGTCAATAAATATTTATTTTGTAATGCGGGCTTTGTAATAAGAAATGTTAGGTGTGATACATGAAATAATCATGCTTATAAAATTTGTATTCAAAGTGAATGAAATAAATTGAATACACATATGGTAGTATGCAGAGATACTTATAATTTTAGGATCGAGCAGTTTGGAAGATTTTATTTAAGATCTTATGATGCATCAAATATAATAATTTGACTTTGTTAACTTCTAGGTTAGTCTGACCTTCTATCTGAAAATCTATAAAATCTATCAAAAATCTATAATCTATTCAATCTATAAAAAATATTTCACCACCGAACATCTCTCACAGCCGGGTGTGCCACCTGCGCATTTCTGGAAATCAAACTCATGGGATGATTACACATATGTGCATTTCAAATTGGAACTATTTTTAAAGGCAACTAGATGGCTCCCTGTGTCCATTACTTTTGAAATAAATATAGATTTGGTATCCTGATTTTCAGTTTGCTCATATTCAGCCTTTGATATTTTACTCAACAGCTGATTTCTTTCGCGTACGCTCCGTCCCGTGCGTGCGTCTAGAATAGTGGCCTCCCGTCCCGAAAGGGTTAATGACAACAATATAATAATCCTACGACTTTTTGTTGAATTTTAGCAGTTAGTTTAAAAAAATTTATGCTTCTGAAATTTTTAACATTAGATAACACCGTTCCCTGAAATTCAAACCATTTTCATCGTTTCATCAAATATTTAATAGTATGATTTTCTTCAATTGTTTAGAGCTAAAAATGCTGAAATCTGTTTAATATCTATGTATTTTACAAAAATATTTTTTTAAAAAAATGAAGCTAAAATATAGACAAATTTAGAAAGCAGATGAATCGGATATTTACATATTAAATAGCGTTACGATTTCATGGTATTAATCTCCATTAGAAAGACTCATGTGCACAATAAACAGAACTTAAGTAAGACAGTTAAAATAACAGGCTTTAGTGTCATATAATTTGGTAAAATCATAGACATGAAGTTATATTTAAAAGATTCAAATGAAATGAAAATAACCAATATTCCCGGCGAATCAGTTGGCCGTCTAAAATGACTCATAAAATGATACATTAATCTCTTAGCCAAGCGGATCAAGGCAGCTGCCTATCTGGATAGTCGAAAATCTGTTTTTAATAAACCGAATAGTTGAACAATAATAAAAATGAGAAGTGGAGATTCTTAAACTCAGAATAAAGTTTTGAGCAAACAATGTTTGGAAACAAACATAGTAAGTGCTGCAACCCTGCAGCCCCTGTTATGAATAAACAAATCTATTCATTTCATTACATAAAAATTGATGATTCTGCGGATATTTTTGTGAAAAATTAATAAGAATGGATATCTAAAATAGAAATTTTACTACGATCGCTACATTTTTATTCTTCCAAAAAAAAAAATTCGAAAATTCATTTCTAAGAAACAGGAATAGTTAAAATATCCACCAAAAAATTTTGCTATATGCTTTCACTTTTCTTTACACAAGCTGGCTTGCGAAAACAGAAATATAAAACGAAATGTATGCAAATTCGAAAAGTAAAATAACTGTTCTCATACTTCAGCTCGAAAACACTTTGCTGCCTTTTCCGAAAAAGGCAGCAAAAATCAATTCTAACGTTTCCTCTGAGCCAGAAAGAAGAAAAACTATTGATTGGCTGAAGATAGCGAAATGCTATATCCCCTCTAACATCAAACCAGTATTTGTAACCGTGGATCGAAAGGCATCAATAATTTGAGCTCATCTGTCACTTTTCAAATGTAATGTTTAAAATATAAACGAGTAAAAAATTGTGTTTATAGAAATCGATCAGTAAAGTATCATCGATTTCCACTTCAATCCCATTACATTGATCTTTGTCAACTCATTCATTCCCTTGAAAGTGGGAAAGAAGAATAAATATATTTATATCGAAAAGATTAAAAACAAACAAACCGGGGAACTAGTTTTCCTGAAACTCTCTCGCAAAGGTGAAATCCACTTTGCTCCGCATAAAATTGTGTACCTTGAGAAAGGCCGTGAATACCTTGTATGGCATTTGTGAAAGATAGTTATGAAATATATTTCTTTGATGTGAATCTAGCATTTTTACTGAATCTATCGTGAGAATATAAATTTTTTACGCTTTTCTGTCAATTGATTGACACGGAACTACAGTTGTAGTCACAAGATA
>JAPMOR010054712.1:538168-563104 GCA_026543865.1 Argiope aurantia | reverse complement strand
CTGTCAATTGATTGACACGGAACTACAGTTGTAGTCACAAGATAATACATCGAGTTTCACTCATTTATGTCGTTGCGTTTATGAATTATTATAATTACATGCATACGAAAGTATAGATCAAGAGATAGTCAGCCGTTTGAAAGATATGGTACAAAATTTGAAAAAAATCTATTCTCTAGATACTAAATCTGTGTACCAAATGCTATCTAATGTACGTTTGGTAGTTATAGAAAGGATTTCATTCAAAATTTGGCAGAAATCTATAAATTTAATATGAACTGTATATACCAAATTTCATCTGTCGACGTCAAAGCATTTAAGAGTTATCGTATTCATAGACAGACACGATGCCAAAAAAAATATTATATTCTTTAAAAATATTTCATGTTGATATTTAAAAAAAGCAAAAGAAATAAATCCTGCATAAAGTATGGAGAGATCACAATCTTTTCAAAAGATATGAATTTTAAATAACATTATTTCTAAAATTTATGATTTCTTATAAACAGCAAAAATATAAAAAGTCATCTTTATAAGATAATGAGTCATTCTATAAAATTCAAACTACATATAAATTTTTTAATAAAAAGACATTAAACATAAGGAGAAAAGTGGAATTATATTGCAAATGTCAGTATGAGATGCAAGATATTTATAATTGGGTAACATGCATTATCATAAAGAGCTCACTATCGCATGTACGAATATTAAATTTTAGTTCATAGCACTGTCACATTATTATTTCCTGTATCAATTAATATAGCTCCTATGTATGATCATTGTTATCCGAAAAACATAGAAATGTTAGGCTTGAAATAATGTGAACCAGCGGAAATAGTCTTCCCGAAACTTTCTCGCATATTCTCTAATAAAGGTTCGTTTTTGTTTTAGGTGCGTTTTTCTCAACCAATTGAAACCAAAATTTGACAGAGAATTAAGGTTACAGCCACAAAATCCCATATCAAATTTAATATACTTAGTTTAATTCTTTTTTTAAGTTATCGTTTTTACATGCTTCTGAAAGCACAGACCGACAGACGTTCAATCCTTTGTTAGATATGTCCCAAAATTTGATAGGTGTCTATACTAAGGATCCCTAATCTATGACCCGAATTATAGACATCTAGTTTTTCTTCATTTTGAAGTTACAGTTTTAACTTAATTCGAACATCTAGACACACGGACTTCCTCTGAATAGATAAGTTTGACAGAAAACGTGGTACGAAGACCATACCAAATTTCATCTGACTAGCTCAAAACGTTTTTTGAGTTATCTTTGACACAGGTAGAGATATTGTCAAAAATGTGTTTTTCATAAACAGGGAGGTGTAAAACGGGAAGATTCGTCGAAATCTCGAGTTTGAATTTTTTTTGACGATAATAAAACGTCCTCTATATTTCGTATACGAAAAACCAATGTTATACAAGCTTGAAGTAGGATAGACAAATATGGACGAAGAGTTGCCTGCAAATATGTTCAGAATGCAAGACTAAAGCTTAAATATCAGAAAGTTAGACTTCATTAGTATTAATTTAGTTGAATTATAGTTGAATTTTATAAACAATTAGTTTTAGTTGATTTAATTTAGTTTAGTTGAATTTTATAAACAAAAAAAAACGACGGTTTCTAAAATAAACAATAATATTACCAACAAAATAAGCCGCCGAGGTTAACACTTTTCAAAACTCCTTGTTACACAACATTTGCTTCAGTTCATTCAATAACATTACACATTAATTTATTTATTTATGTATTTAAAGTAAACAAAAATTAGAAATTAATCTATTTACAGAATACATGAGTTAAAAACACACTAGGACCAACCAAAGCCACAAAGCAATTAAAGCATAGAAAAAAATAAAAAAAGGAAGAGCAAAGAATACAGAGCGACAAAATTCTAAACCATATATAATTTTTTTAAAAAAAATGTAAATATCTAGCAAGAATCAAAAAGTAAAACACGCACAGGCACAATATCAACACAAAAGCTTGAGCACGTATAAACATCTCAGTAAGTATAGTTAAAAATAATTTGTAGTCAAGCATTAAACAAATATATAGTTAAATCAATAAAGAAGAAGCGAAGTAGATAAAAAGCTTTGAAAGCACAAAGAATCATATGACGAATGACAACAGGCATTCAGTTGTGTGTGTGTGTGTGTAATGATATCAAGCAATCTAATTTAAATTCTAATTAATTTCCAAATTTTTATCTTAATTTAACTCATACTAACTTCATTCTTAAATGTTCTTTTAATTCCTGATCCAATCCCCACTTTCTTTATTTATTTTGCACGCGCTCTACAAAACTGCTGTTTCAGCAGGTTTTCACGTTCCGAGAGAAGGGTTACAAATCCCTAACGTTTGAAACTTTCTTTTAAAGATACCTACATTTCCCTATCCTAAATCTGCATGTGTCAAATAAATTCCAATCAAAATCTCATTGTAAAAATCACTGAAGGGAAAATTTCTCTCTCTTTTGCTCTTCTGCCGCGATGTAGACTGATGTATCTCGTCGCTTCTTCCTTGTACATAAATTATGTCTCCCAGGATGGAATAAATTGAATATTTGAATTTCTTCTATTTGGCCATGCAACTACTAAAAACCTTATGCATTCCACATCCATTGATGAATTTAAACAAAATTTGGCACACATATTTCTTAACACCAAAAAAAAAAAAATTCCCAGCGCTATTAAATTTTCTATAAAGGATGTGAAATGAGCATTAACAGATTTTATATTTTTCCGTCATAACTCAGAACAAATCACCACACTAGAGTTTATTCTGTTGAAATTTCACAATTACATATTCCAACAAAAAGATGCAAAATTATAGATAAATTAACAAGCTGACTAACAAGTTCATTTTTTTTACAACCTTAACTTTATAATTATGGCTTTATTTTTCAAAAACTATTTTCTGTTTAAACACTTCTTATTTAACTTCACTAACTTCATGTTTATAGAGAAAGAATTTTATAATTGATTTTACTCTGACTGTTAGCTGTGCTAGAGTTCTGAAATCTTTCCCACTTATGGACTATTGATGACAAATATTATTTTACTATTTTCTAAAATCAATTACCAGTTAATGGGTTAATAATTTATTTCATTCCTTTCTAATGGCGCCATCTGAGAGAGAGTTTGAAATTAAATAGAAATCAACACCAAAAAATTAAAAATATTTTTTTTAAATGTCATTGCTTAATACACAAATAATAGTGAAAGAAAACATTTTTTGGGTTTCCAGCTGCAGCTACTAAAAGTTAATAGTATTTAGGAAACTTGTCATTTTGATACTTTTAATTTTTACGGGAACTTTATTCTTTATAACCTTTGTAAAAAATTGTTTATCTCTAAGGCTTCAATATCAGGGGATTTTCGGGTCACGTGGGATCAATATTGTTGGATAAAAATCAGACCCCTTACAGAAAAAAAATCTCTTATTTGAATCCCTAACTAAAGGTGACCCTTGTAAAAGTCTTCAGACCGGATTCTTAATTTCTTTCTCTTTTCATTCTTTTTGTTAATATTAAAAATATTAGTATAATTAATATTAACTTGGTATTTTTACTAATTTGGTTCTTGTATTCGCAAAGTGTAGAGAAAGTACTGTAGTGTAGAGAAGTGCAGAGAAAGTACTGTAATCATCAAAAAATTCGAAAATAAGATTTTAACGAATCCCCATGTTTAAACCTCCCTGAGTTCGAAAAACGCATTTTTGGAAAATGTTTATCTGACTGTGGCAAAGATAACACAAAAGCACTTTTAGCCAGATGGATGTCATTTGGCATACGAACTTAACACCACATTTGCATACATCTGTCCAATTTTGAACAAAATCTATTCAAAGAAGTCTGTCGGTCCGGCTGTTCTAATATAAGTTTACTCAATTATTACAAAGCGAAGACAGTTATGTGGATAAAATTAAGTGCACATATTAGACACCTATAAAATCCAACAAGGGATTGAATGTCTGTCACTCTGTACTTCCAGAAGCACGTAAACGCGATAACTCAAAAACACATAGACTTAAATATATAAAATTTGGCATGTGATTTTGCGAATACAAGTGCAATTATGTGTTACAGTTTGATTTAAATCGGTTGAATAAAAATTAATGCTTGGATACTATTAACCGCACGCCAGGAATTCATCGACAAAATACTCGCCAAGGATCATACGTTAAATTTTAGTAAAAATGTTAACTCCACGCTAAAGGTTAATATTTTGTAACTATCGTATGACGATGCCATGTAAGGCATTTTCTGTGATTACACCTTTATTAGAAAACTCAAAACCGCAATGATTTAAATAAATCAAATTTGGTACATGGTTTTGAGGTTGCAATTTTGATCCAATAATACTCATCTCTGCCACACATTTATCTTCTTTCCGTATCTAAGTAAATATATCTGACAACAACAAATGGAATTTGGTTTAGTCTAGTTATATTTACGTCTCGTTTTAAAGCAACACTAGTGCTATTTTGGGATGAATCTCGCAATTTTGAACCACGGTCAGATGACGAGGGCGACACCTGAGCTGGCACCTCCTCTCCACGCCACACCACAACAACCAATTGAGGGAGCAATTAATAAAATAGATTTAATTGCTTACCTTGTATTTAATAACTTACAAAATTATTGCAGGTCCCAAACGTTTGGGAGAAAACGCGTCTAAAATTCATTTTTATTAGAGAATTCGCTCTTCAACAAATTCACTTATATTAGAGAGTATGTGTGAAAGTTTTGGAAAATTCCGCTCTAGTGCTTTACACCCCGCGAAGGGGCTGCAATAGTGCGGGCATATAAGTAAAGAAACATTAGTGAAAGCATTATATATTAAACAAAGTGTATATTTTAAACATTGATTTTAATTACATGATTTTTTTAGTGACTAAATAATAAGTAATGACAGAATAATCCTTCAAGGTATGTGACCACGCTCAGGATTAAGTTTTTGAAAAACGCTCAAAAACAGTTACACTTTTTCATATTTGCACAAAAAAGATAGAAAAAACATCTATGAAATCAAAATATACCAGTTAAGTGGCAAAAGTGTTTTTAAAAGAAGCCTTTTTTATAGCTAAACAAGGGAATAAAGCAAAAATCTTCTAGTTTAGAGCTTTATAAAATGATTAAATTAAAATTTTTCTGGTGGCATAAGAATCATATTATCTTGTTTCTGAACTAAAAAATAAGTATTTCGATCCATTCTTGAAATAATGAAGTTCAACTAATAAATAATACTATATTTTCAATTTTTTAACATTTTGAAGCACTGAAACTACTATAAAACATTTCTAAATGAATAGCTTAATTATTCTCTTGTTCAGGAATTGCAAAGCATTTTAAGAAATTATTATACCTAATTTGAACAAAAAATATGCATTAGTTTTTAATTTACTAGGTTTTTCGTAACAAAATCCTATCAAAGATTAAAATTTGAGAAAATAGAAGCTAACGATGTGAAACAAAATTAAAACTAAAGTAAATTCAAATTTAAAAAATAATGTAACTTAATAAAAAATAGACTTAGAAACAAAAGCCAAATGATTTTATAAAGAAACCAGTTCAAACATTAAGGATAATAAATAAAAGAAGTTTCACAATTCCGCAAAAATTCGACAATGTAGAATTGCATGAATATTTACATTGCATACCTAGCCTAATGCTAAAGAACTACCGAGTCATTCAAACGCCCACGGATCGACGGAGAAGATGCCAAAATTTACAGTGATTTATTTAATTTATTGAAGTTCCGTATAACTGACATTTATTTCTTGGGGTTCAACACATGTTTGTAATCCCGTTGCTTGATAATCGCACGTGCGAGACGTAAATTTATGTTTTGGAATGAAATCTCCTGTGTCTGACATCCATTTATATTTAATTTTTGACAGGAGTTACAGCTCTAAAAAGAAGCAAGCTCATTATCTGCCCTTTAGAAGCGAAATTTTGCCAGAAAAAAGAAATAAAAGCTTTCTTCTTTTTTTGAATGCCTTCCAAAATATTCATCTATCATAATAAAGGAGAAAAGAAGTATGATTAGAAAAGGATATTGACATTTTGCGGTTCGCAAGACCAGACCGGCAGAAATATCAAACCAACATCCTAAAGATTCGGTCACATGCAATTTCCCCATAAAATATCCTCTCGTGTTTCAATCGCTTTTATTTTTTCTTTTACGGACGGAAAAGATTTCAACAAAATGGAGATTTAAAAAAATGCCTTTCTGGTAAGTGCGCTGAAGGGTGGAGACCATATTTTCAGAGGAAAGTAGAAAAAGGTTGAGTATAAAGCAATACAGATTTTTTGGGGGAGGGATGTTTTATTTGAAACCTCGAGACTTCTACATCTTGGAAATGTCAAAATGGATAGAAAAAGAAAAAAATGGCGGTGGGAAAAAATATGAAAGTTGAATAACAGACGCCAGACGCGATGCCAAAGAAAATATCCACTAGTAACACAACAAGGGAATGATGCGTTTCCGCTGAATTTCGTTGTGTTTTGAAACAAACGGAAAAACCAGTGACCTCATCCGGGGTAATAAAATGTTAAATGTGATGTCACGCAGCTATTATGTTCCTCTCTACAGCAGGTTGTTCTCAAAAGTGTTTATTTACAAAATTAAACCGCCATTCAATGTTGACGATGAAAAGCGACCAGAAAAAAGATTTTCGAGCTTCTGTAGAAGAAAGGAAAAATAATCAGACGAAGTAGATTTACAAAATTTGATTTCTATTTTAAAGGAGTTAGAAATAAACATCATTACATTTTTAGGTAGATTCCTTATAAGAAAAATACCTATTGCGATGAAATTTCCATTGCAATTATCTCGGAATATTAATTATTATGAGATATGTTGAGTAAAAGTTTTATCCTAATTATGAGAGTACTTCTGTAGAAATGCTTCCTGTTTGAAATGGGCTTATTCTGCAGGAAACAGAGTTCACCTCGAATGGATAGTAGTTGGTAATTCATATTATTCCCATATGGGCAAAATACCCAAATGAGATTTCTGCCTGGTTGACGATTGAACAAAAATACATCTTTGGATTAAATGAAGAAACCTCGCCATCATAACCAAATCTTTCAGCTCCTATTCGTCCCTTATTTATTTTAGGATAAGGGAGTTTCAATTACAATTTCATGATGAAAACATTGTACGGATACCATTACGTGTCACCTACAGTCGATCAATTATAGTCAAGGCACGGAAGATGGTGAAACAGTTTCATAATTTTCTAAGGAAAAATAAATAGCAGTAAAATAAGTCATCATCAACTGATAATGCGTGTATATACCGGGTGAATATAAACAAACTATCCCTATAAATGAGCCCGTAACTGTCATAAAGTTTACAGAAACGGAATAACATTTTGGTTCAAAGTATTTAAAAGTATGCGCTGAAGAATCATATGCAAAACAACAATTAAATTCTAAAAATTATGGTTACAGTGACAAAATTTCAAATTTTTCAAATGGCAACACCAACTTTTTGTTATTGGAAAATGTTTTCCGTAGCAAAAAACAATAAAAAGAGTTGAAATGGTACCTATAGAATTAAGATCATCACCGCTAGACAGATTAAGAAGAAAAGAGAAAGCAATTGTGGTGTAGTTATCAGAGACCTGAGGTTCTGCTTTGGTTCTAGACACCATCTGCCGCATTAAAAGTATCATCGTGGTTGAAGTAGGTCACGTAGAAAATTTGAGAAACACAATAAAATGTTTTGCTTTCCATTGCTTCTCTGCTGTTATTGATTGTTTTTCTCTTTTCTTAGTCTGTCTATCGCTGGTAATTTTCGATTTAAGGTACCGTTCCAACGCTATTTTTCTTTTCTACGAAGAATATATTCCAATAAAAAAATGGTGCTGCCATTTGAAAATTTTGCCACTGTATTCGTAACTGTTAAAATTCAACTGTTGTTTTTTTATATGATTCTTGAGGGCATACCTTAAAATATCTTGAACCAAAATTTTATTCCGTTCTTGTGCATACTATGATAACTATGATTTCATATATCGGCATAGTTTTTTATAACAATCTGATATACAGGTAGTTATCAGAATAATGGAAACACTACAGATTTATAATGAATCCTTTATTAGTATGGTGTAGGACCGCCTTTGGCATGTAATACAGCTTGGATTCGCCTAGGCATCGATTCATACAAATGTTGAATAGTGTTTAGAGGAATATTGTGCCATTCTTCCTGGAGATATTGTGTAAGTTCTGGGTGAGATGCCGGTGGAGGATTCCATATTGAACGCTCTAAAATAGACCATAATGTTTCAATTATATTGAGATCGGGTGACTATGCGGGTCAAGGCAGATGTTTAACTTCATCCTAGTGTTCATCAAACCACAATTGGACATGTGCCGCTGCATGGATAGGTGCATTATCATGCTGGAAAATTCCATCTCTTGCAGGAAACAAAGTTTGCATCATAGGATGGACCTGGTCAGCTAACATTTCTCGATACTTCTTCTCAGTGATGCTTCCGCTCAGGGTTGAAAGAATACAATCACGATCATACGCTTTTGTAGGTGTCTTCCAAACGTGCACCCGTCCTGTTGTACTGAAAAGTGTGAAATACGATTCGTCAAACCATATTACTTTTTTCCACGAATCCATCGAACAGGTTTTGTGAATTTGACACCACTATATACGACGTTTGCCCTTAACATCTGTTACAAGTGGCTTGGGAATTGCTGCTCTGCCATAAATGTTATGATTATGAAGGTGCCTTCTAACTGTAATCACTGACACTGGAAAATCCATATGGGGATTAAACACTGCGGTCACTTTTGCTACAGTTGTTCGCTTTTTAGACATTACAATACGCTTCAATAACGATCGGTTACTTTCACCAAGCTTCTCTTTCCACCCACTATTTTGCTTGGCCGAGCTTGTCTTGCCTTGTATGCTGTCATGAATTTAGACAACGTAACTCTAGAAGCGTCTAAAAGTTAGGATTTTTGGTGACACTTGCTCCAGCTAGACGGACTCCTACAATTTGGCCTCTTTGAAAATCTGAGAGGTCCGGCATTTTACGCTTTTGAAAAAAAAACCCAAGAATTACGGAACTTTAGTAAAGCTAACGCATAGTACCGGAATATATACATTGCTATTTATAAAAGAAACTGGTGGCTATTATTATATTTTAATGTTTACGAAGTGCCTTCAAAAATGTCACTTTTATTCACAGGTGTTTCCAGTATTTTGATAACCACCTGTATATATGTAATGTACTAAACCTAAATTAATACACTAAATCTAAATTAAATCCTAATTATTATTTTTTTATTATTATCTTAATTTAACCCATATCAACTTCATTTTAAATGCTGTCTTACTTCCTGATCCAATTCCACTATTTTTATTTAATTAATGCTGTACGGCTCTGTTAAAATGCTTAAATCTGTATTTTCACACGCTCCGAATGAAAGGATAAAAAACTGTCAAGTCAGGCAAATTCTTTTCAAGGATACCTAAATTCTTCTTACCTAAATCGACACGTCTAAAGAAATATTTATCAGAATCTCACAGTATATAATGACCGGGAAAAATATCTCTGTCTTTCCTTACGCTCCTGTGTCGCGCTGTGGATTGACGTGCCTTGTCACGTCTTGCTTGTACATAAATTATGCCTCCCGGGATGGAATTAAAAATACAAATTGTCTTATCTCTTTTCGGTCACGGAACTGCTTCAAAAATATATGCTTTTACATAATATATAATATGTGCGTAATCTTTACGTAATATATTAGAGCCATCTGGTTAAGGGAAAAGGAAATGATGGAGAATTCGCCTCAAATTTATCGCTCAAACTGAGCCACCAACTCAGTAAACAAGAATTACTGTTTTATTCGATTTTATTTAACTTGGAATGGCCTAGAGAGGAAAAATTTTGACACGTCACTCAGAAGCTTCCGGAAACTTTTTTAATTCTAATTAGCATCAATGTGAGGATAAAATCTTTTCATTTTACTTCCTTTCCTGATAAAAAGAAATATATACTACCGTCCTTTAAGAAACGACCGTAAATATTCTAATCTTACCTTCCTGCAAGAAAAAAAGTTGCTGTATAAACTTTCGCAAAATACTTAAGACATCGTGATCAAACACTGTTAAAATGAAAGCTTTAAAAAAAATATTTTATCTTAAACGCAGTTAATCTTTTACTGCGCACACAGTAATAAATATGAAGCACGTCTGATAAACAGAAAGACTACAGTTTGATTCATTACTTATTTATCACATCACTAAGAAAAAAGTTAATGTTTGGACGAAATGGTAATAATCTCACTGTTAAGTCACCACATAAGAATGGTGAAGATTTTGTTTTGAGAATAAATAATTAACAAAACAAATGTTTTCTTCGCGCAAAAGGTGAAAGAAAAATCGTCGAAGGAATCTTAATATGGAGAATTTGAATGATTTCATGCGACTCCAAAAAAGATACTCAAAAGAGAATAAAAACAGCGAAGAATTTATCTCTGTGTTTCTTTTTATCCACTTATTTATTATTAGTTTTTGCATTTTCCTTCTATAGAATGGAGATTACACTTGCGTTTTGGCCCTCATTTCGCTGATATAATCCAATCGGGAAAGAACGACGCACATTGTCTAGTTTTCGATTCACTCTCAATTAATAATAAATAGAAATCATAGAATAGAAATAATAATAGAAATTCACAAAATAATTGAAAAAAATTACGGATTTGTTCAAAATAATTGAAAGCTAAATAAGAAAGAGATCAGTAGCTTTTCGGCTAATCCATAATTCACTCCCAAATTTAAAGTACAAGTACTGACAACGATTTTTAAAAAAAACCAGTGAACGTAGTTAATTAAAAATCCCTTTTTAAAGTACTTTGGATCGGAAAATGCCATTTTAAATCATTGTATTAAGGTACAATATAAAACTATTGTATTCTGATGCCATTTTAAACCATAACATTTAAGATGCCATTTTAAAATATGCCGTTTAAGATGCCTGTTTAAATAATGTCATATAAGATACCATTTTAAACCATAATATTTAAGATGTCACTTCAAACAATGCCGTTTAAACCATACAATTTAAGATGCCTTTTTAAACCTTGGTATTAAAATGCCATGTCAAACAATGCCATATAAACCACACCATTTAAAATGTCATTTTAAACAATGCCATTTAAGATGCCATTTTAAGCGATGTCATTTAAACCATGTACTTTAAGATGCCATTTTAAATCATGGTATTAAGATGCCATTTTAAACAAAGTCATTTACACCATACCATTTAAAATGTTGTTTTAAACCATGATATTAAAAGATGGTATCTAGATATACAGCCTAGCCCTCTCTAATTTTGTTTGCCTATTTGTCATATTCATGTCCTGCATTTAAAGCAATTTAACACTTTTATGCATTTATTATATTTTTAATGGTATTTGTAAGTTTATTAAGAACTTTTCAATATTTCTATTTACGATTTGCTATGTCACTTTTTTTTTCAATAATACCTATACTTAGAGGTTAATAACCTCGAGTTCAAGCACTTCATGAATCCAAAATCCATGGGCAAAAACTCTAAAAAGAACTACATGTAGAATCTTATTAAATTTACACAAAAGAATTCTTTCTAACAACAAAATTATATTTTATATAACTTTTAGAAAAATGAAAATCGATTCAGCCCTTTTATTATATTTTATAGAAGTAAATCTTACCGTTTTATTTCAATTAATTTATTCAATTTTTCTGCACATTGATTCAGTGCAAATCTAGTAGAACATTTATCACTATTTGCCAATAACTGTAAAGCTAAAAATTAATTCTATAAGTTTTGACAGAATGAAAAATGGACCAGTTGAACGAAAAAAATTGGTTGGAAATCAAAAGAAATTGCCATGGGCGTTGTAACACAGGTCCCGTCGTCTAGATAGAAGGTATATGCCTTTGTTATAGAAAGATGGTTGTTGATTCTTGAGGAAGTCCTGAACAGCTCCCTCCACTTCGTCGTCCGATTTTCTATGTCACGATTTGCTATGAAATGGGTGAATGAAAAATGGGTCCTCTGTAATGCTCTCTTAAGTGGACATCACAGGGTAACAAATTCGGACTGTGCGGTGGATGTTCCCACATTTTCTAACGGAACTTTTTAAGATCGCCTGGGTTTCACGAGAGACGTGTGGGTGGGCATGGCCATGGAGAAGGGTCACTTGCTGTATGAGAAGGCCTGGCCGTTTGCTTTCCGTAGTTTCTCAAAGTACTGTAGTATTGCGTTGAATTGATAGTGTTCCCTTGGGGCAGGAAATTAATCAAGAGTGGTTCATGGCAATCGAAGAATCGGAAACAGAACAACCGTGTGTTGTTCCCATCTGGACGCACCCGTGTATAGCACGACTTTACTTTCGATCAATTCCCTTTAATGCAAATACTTTTACTATTGAATGCTATAAGCAGTGCACAGCTCCTATCGTTCCTTTATATCTCCTTTCGGTGGCGCTGCTATAGCTGCAGTCATTTTAACACAATCGCAAGTGCACACTTCTCATTTGGGCAACCTAATACTCGCAAATATTAGCATTTGCAAAAACAAAAATCATTTTCAGACAGCTCACCTGTCTATATTCCAAGTCCTGGTCTCTGTATCAAAGTATCCCCATCCAGCTGCATTCTGAGCGGACATGACAGGACGCTCCAAACCGGTTATCATGGACACCACAAGGTCTTGCACCGTGCCGGCGGCGTCATATTCGGCCACCAGCTCTGGCTTATTCCTGGCCAGCCATAACAACGTGGCACATCCGTGTCCGGCACTCAGCCTCAGGTGAGAATCCGGCTTTGGTAATGACGCTAGGAACTCCGCACTGCAGCGTCCATCCTGCCATGTGTACAGGACGCTCACTTGTTCTGTCTCGTATCTGCAAGGGAAAGAAAGGACACTCTGTACAAAAATCAATAAAAGTTAACGTAAATAAAACAAAAATATGGGTTAAACTTAAAATAATAGCCATCAGTATTTTAGTAGTAGCCATAGTTTTAAAAAATAGTAGCCATCAGCATTTTTATCGTAGAGGTTCCACCCCCAGAACAACGGTAACGAATAATAAAATAGTCCTAGTACAGTAAGTACTAGGACCTCTTTGCTCAGAGTAATCCGAATTCAAAATTGCATACAAAAGATTTATGTCGAATCTTTAAGATTAAATCAAAATTTGAGCATTTGGTGAAAGCACAATTTTGAATGTGAAATCTCGATGAGGACTGATAGGAATATTTAAGAAGCTACTAGGATCACGAGTAAATGATTAAATGAATGATAAATAAAAAGTATAACAGAAAAAAAAACTTTAACTTATCAAAATAACCGAAACCTAAAAAACAAACCTGCAATTAATTGTGTAATTGCGTTCTGTTGCTCTATGGATAACAGTTTCTTTTATAAGTTAACCAACAATCAATAGTAATCTTTTAGAAATATTAGTAATTTTCTGCCGGCGTCCTGGCATAGGGGTTGCGCGCCTTCCCCGTGATCTGGTCGTCCCGGTTCGGGCATGGTTGTTCTTCTGTATTCTATCTGTGAGGTGTGTGAATGTGCCCCTCTGTAAAAAGGGATTATGCAACCGAATGTGACGCATGAAGTAGCTAAGTTGTACTCTTGACCCTAGTTGGCGCTACTGAAAAAACAAGAGACGCCCATTCGGTTTAAATCGCTGACAGTTAACTGTTAGCGGGCTTGTAAAGGGCCATAAATCACAACACAACAACAATAGTAATTTTCTGGAAGACAAACTTTTGGAAAGTTGAAATTAAAGAATTTTAAAAATCGGCCAAAGAAAAAAACTAAATAAAAACATATAAAGCTAATACAGATTAAAAACAAATTGCCAGCAGGAAATTTCTGTATATATATATATATATATATATTATGGGCATTTTAATAGCCGTTTTACCATACACTTAAATATTTTTTTTTTAATTTTTAACATGATTAATATTGTCAACGTACTAATTTGACTAGCATTAACATTTTTAATATACTAAGTTGAGTAATGTTAACTTTTTAACTTTCTAATTTGATTAGCATTTACATTTTTAATATAACAAATTCACAAAAAAAGAAACACGAACAATCAGGTTATTGCTTCAATAAATATCTAAAGAGTTCATCAAATCCGGGCATACCTTTGACTCTTCAGTAACAAGCATATAATGAAATGTGTGGTTACCTTAAAACTACTTAAAAGAGGAAAAAAACGATATGTTATGATATCAATAAAATCGTTTCAACTGTTCTAAAAGAACTTTTTGAAATCATATAAGAATGCTTAAACCTACACCGCAAACTCAGGCATATCTGTGACATTTCTGTTTTTGTATTTATTATATTAGTTTATAATAACTTAATAATAAAACAAATTAAAAATGAACTATAGTTTTTGCCAAAAAATACGAAGTCTCTTAATAAATAAATTTAAAAGAGTTTTTACCTAAACTGTTTAGATAAAATAATTTAAATCATAAAAAAATATGTTACCTCCTCAGTAAGAAACAATTTTTGCCATTAATTTTTTTCCACCAAACGACAATTTTTTGTAATGGCAGATAAAGTATAGAATATAATTAAAATTTAAAAAAGTGGTTAAATTATATTTCCAGGCACAGACAAAAAATCTTACTTTCAAATAAAACTCACAATTATAAACAAAATATAAAATTAAAAATCAAAACAAAAAAAGATATACAACTTTAAATACCCGTTTTATTCAATTAATGTGTTATTGCCCTAACATAATTCGCTTTTAAAGTCAAGATTTTTTTATTCATTTAACAAAAAAATAATAAAAAGATTATAAACAAATTATTCTACAAAAGCAAATGAAAAAATAATTGCGAATGTTGCCACACTTTAAAGATAAAAGTGAAATAAATATCAAAATATTGTTACGGATTAAATTTTCATTTATGTTAATTGAAGATTTCCCGATATATTATTATTTTCTTTTCATTTTTAAAAGCGTAAAATTAAGTCCTTCACAAATTACAATTTAAAAATTAATGGTTATACAATATATACAAACCATATTATTTCTTTCTTATAAAATAATAAATCTGCAAGTAAAAATATCTCTAATCTTACCAAAGAATATTTCTATAATGCATAAATGAATAATAATAATAATTTTTCGATTTTCGAATAGAGTGTGAATGCTTTAGTGATAAAATTTATTCTATTACTTCCGATTTTTTTTCTTTTGTAATTTATTATTAATTGTTGTTTTAGTTTATAATATACAGACATCAAATTCAGTACAATATTTTTTCCAAATCATTACTTTTAATTATATAACTATGCATTCAATTATTTTTTATTGAACTTTTATAAACTGATGAAGTTACTGCAAACGATACTTTTATTCAATTGTTTTGTATAATTTAATGAAAATAATGAAAAAGATTTTATTTGGTCATATAATTTTATATATATCCTAATGAAAGACATTATTTATTTATTTTATCTCAGATATTTGATAAACTATTATGAATTAATAAAACTGCAGTTGCAGTTAGTTATTGAGAAATTGCAAGAAATCGTCTTTATTAAATTTTATGAGGAATAAAATTACTTTTTTAATTATTATGTTTAGGAAGTATTTATAACAAAAATTATTATTTCAAAACAAACAAATGAGAGCTTCTAATTTTTTTAGAGCACAATTTTCTTTTATATTTACAGCAAAATTCTAAAAAGTCTCAAGTTTTCGCTAATATATAGAAAAATTAACAGTCAGCAAACGAGAACATGAACGTTTAATATATATATATTCTTAACAAATAATATTACTGCATTCAATTAGCAAATAACATGAAACATATACCTTTTTGATTATTTATACACTGCTATCCAAAATTAAAGCTACAAACGCAAAATCTGCGCTAATTGGTGAAATATTTGTTTTATTGCTACAAAATTTGTCAAAGAAAAGTATTATTACGGAAGAAAGCATGACCATGTGGAAAAAGGGTGATTTGTAAGTTAAGATACAGGTTATATCAATCATGATGCATTTATCTCGGGAAATGTCCATCTAAAATAAGATGTCAGCATTATGCGCTGTTACACAAGCCTCACGCTGAACCGTCATACTACTAAATGAGAGCATCGCGGCAATAAATTTCCGAAAAGCGGGCTTTTAATGCCTGAAGGATCTTGTGTGGAGAGGACATCATGCAACATCTCTTTTTTATACCATCTCAAACATATCCCATACGACTGAGATTTGGAAACTCCACTGACAATCCATACAGCGAAGATCTTCTTCAAGAAAATCATTAATAATGCGAGCTCTGTGTGGTCTTATCTTCCATAAAAACAAATTCCGGCCATGCAGTATTTCGGGAAAACCTCACACAGGCCTCAAGGATCTCAACTCTGTAACGTTGCGCGGTGACACTACCTCCATCAAAAGCGAACAGCGGTGTACGATTTCCCAACACGAGCCGCCCCACAGAAGATCCATCTACCATCAAAATGATTGATTGCCCTTACGTTGGAAGGATGTTTAGCGAACTCCAGGTTTTCTCCAAATGAAGAATGTCGAATTACTTGTTTACTGAATCTCAACTTGTCGGTGAAAAGCACACTCCTTCATTCTTGGTGTGTCCAAAAATCGCATTACAGTACTTCGAAGGTCCAGATAAGATGACTTGACTATTGTAACGCAGAGCGTATTTAAACTTATTTCCGTGCTGATAGATGGTAGACTTAAAGGCAACAAATTCAGGGGACAGGCGAATGACATAAGGGAGCAGATACGAGTTTGGAACGCTAGAAAAAAGGAGGAAGGCTTTTTCTTCACTTTATGACGTAATATGTGCGTTTACTGTCGAGCATTCTATCCACACGAAGGAGAATCGAATTTTGATGTTTATGTTAACCTGAATGTGATGTTTATAGTATCCTGATTGAAGAGATCAATAAGTAGAGACAGTCTTGCCAAATAAAAGAAATTTACGTATAATCTATAATCTTCAATGTGGAGCAGACCCTTAAACCCTTTATGGGTGATGTGTTCCGAGAGACTATTGCATGCCGGGCATAATAGGCTCTCTCTGCAAAGTGTCTATATATTTTTTGCTTGGAATTTCTTCAATTACAACAACTAGGCAATGAGTTAATTATATATATAGCCGTTGTTTGTCTATATCGTCATACTCTTAATGTCCCATATCGATCCTTCTCAGGTGTCGGCGCTCTTGGGAGATCTTGAATGGGCCTCTTGGTATTAGTATTACTTTCTTAAAATTGATTACACAATCTGGATATCACATATGGTGCCACTTGCAGCCATCGAGGTCCCTCTACTTGAACCTGCCTAGCTTCAAGCCTGCCGACGGATCTACATCTCATTAAATGATCTAAACTGATGATTATTAAGAGATTATTGTGATATATGGATTATTATGATATTATTATTATTATTACGAGAACTTATTTTCATTGAAATGTGGGTACTAGAGTCATATTCAAGCATTTCAACCAAAATTCTCAAATGTTTAGACATATGGTCTTGCTTGCAACCACCGAGCCCCCACCACTTGAATCTGCCTAGCTTCAAGCCTATCTACATCTCATTGACGGATCTGCATCTCAATAAATGATCTAAGTGATTATAAAAACGCATTCAATCAGTGTTTGATAGCGTAATATTCACAACTTCGACTGGAGCCAAAAATCTCAAATGTTCAGACAATCAAATTTCAGATTCCACCATAAAACTTACGTAAAACACATTTAATCAAAATTGGATGCCAACATTGTATTACCTGCTCTTCTAAAAACAATATACAATACAAATATTATTAATTTAGTAATTAGCAATTTTGAATTATTGTGAAAAACCAGTTTGCGAATTTACTTCGGGACAACAGTGATTATTTCAGGATTATCCATTATATTATTGATAATTTTATTGAAAAATAACAGACAATAAATATATCTTCTGGATTTCAAA
Source organism: Argiope aurantia (assembly GCA_026543865.1). Lineage (NCBI taxonomy): Eukaryota > Metazoa > Arthropoda > Arachnida > Araneae > Araneidae > Argiope > Argiope aurantia. Next base: position 545,084 of record JAPMOR010054712.1, on the reverse strand, counting down.
CCAGGAATATTGTTAATTTTGCACAGATATCTGGAGACAAAAATTGAATAATTTTGTAGAACAAGTAACGTAGAAATTTATTTTACACTTGCACAAGAAGTCTACAACTATTGTTACAGAACGAATTCCAAATAAAACTGTATTATTACAGCCTAATAACCTCTAGTTCATAAGGCATATTAGTTGTGATAAATGTTTCAAACATATAACTTTAAACGGGCAATTCTTGTATAAATATAAATTTATTTCGTGTATCTCGGAAACGGCTTGGATCTAATTTTATATTTAGACAAAGGTTTGCTTTTCGAGTTTTACTATATAGTGGTCTTTCTTGAATAAACGCGACTTTACCCAAACAAGTAATTTTTTTATAACTAAATATTGGATCCCTTTATTATCTGCTCTTATGCAGGCAATGCCATTTAGTGCCATCTAGTAAATGTTTGTGGTACTTGCATGTTGCCATGGGGTGATAATATACTGGTACATCAACATTTTGAGACATGGTGCTATATAACAATATTCGAATATGAATAAGTTCGGATCACATTCAATAGTTTTGGTTTGGTTTAGTTATATTAACGTCCCGTTGTAAAGCAACACTAAGGCTATTATGGTACGGACCTCGTCATTCTGAACCACAGTCAGATGACGAGGACGACACTTGAGCTGGTACTCCTCTCTCCACCCCACACCACACCAGCGGCAGGACGTTTGGTCCTGACGGATTTAGCGTGCAACAGACCTCCTTACACGATGGTTCTTCGGTGGAATCGGGTCGCGAACCTGAAACCCTGCGGCTCATAAGCCGAGAGCTTACCACTAGGCCACCGTGGCCCCCACATCCAATAGCAACAATGCAATTATTAAGTTAACAAATTCAAATAGCAGGCTAAATTGGTTGCATTCATGATTTTTTTTAATTAAAATGACCAGTTCATATGTAGGTAAGATCGAAAAATATTCATATGCAATCAGTATGAGATTCGTATCTAAATATTTTCACCGAAAAAACACGATTTTAAGCACACACTTAAAAACTGCCGAATGAAGCTTTGTCTTCCGCGCACTAATAAGTTGTAAACTTAAAAATTAATTCGAGCTCTTAATACAGAAAAAAAATCGCCATTAAATTCATTCTCAAACAACTCAGCATTCATTTTGTAATTTACACTGAATTCAGCATTAAGTTCTCTTCAAATATATTTGTATTCGTTGTAATATAACGTTTAGTGATAACAAAAATTAAACTCACGAAAATACAAATGGCCAAAACATGTTCACCATTTCAGCCATCAATGCGATTTTGATTCCCCGTTTAAATATTGATCGCGCTATTTTCAGACTCCAACTTTTCTCGCAGAGCGAAGCAATTTCATTCTCTTTGTTAAAGAAACTTTCTTTCTCGCGAAACTGCATCGAGTTTTAAGTGTTTTTGCTTGTTGATACCATTTCTGCGAAAATCGGCTTTTAACGGGTCTTCCATGCTAATCGCATTTTGGAGTGAAGATTCCTCTTTTGGAATTAATGTGTTTACTTTAAACAAAATTTCCTCATCATGATACTAGAAACGATTCACGACGATTTATTCTTTCCTCTGCTTACTACTTAAACATAAAATAAAATATTCTTCGGTTAGTTTAAATTTAAGGTAGGTTCGTTTATCTAAAATTAGCTTTCATGTTTGAAAATACACAAAAGCTAATTTTAAACGAACTTCGTAGCACTGAACAGTGATCAAATTACCAAGAAGAAACCAGAGCTGATATCTATTTCATCAATCTTCAAAATCATTAAATTCAACATGCAACAATCCCATAAATATTTCATCCTGAAGCCCAGGCTCAGATTATAATTTAATTAATTGATGATATTTCATCCTCAGGTCTTCGAAAATCCCAAAATTTCTGTTGAATACATTTTCAAATCTAGACATCAATAATCTTAATAAAAATACTTTTTAAAAATTCACTTTTAATAGAGAGGTAAATTGCAGAAGTAAATTTAAAAAAATAATTATTTTCAATTTGTTAATATTGAAATCTAATGTTTCTCAAATTCACTGCTAGGTAGCGCCACTAAAACAGAATTAAAATTTAATTTAATTAAGGATGTATTAATAATTCAATTATGAATATATAAAAATAGTTATTGTCATCAAAATGTAAAAATTATTAAAATTTAAAGCATATAATACATCAGGAAATGAATGAAAAATCGATTACAAAATTCTATTATTGCAAATATGAAACCATTCAAGTTAAGCAAAAATGCTTAAAAACGTCAATGATAAGAAACATATCTGAAGGAATTTTTGAGCATTTCCTTTTTATGTATACTAGGGGATTATGATCCCTGCTCGCTTTCGCTGGCTAACCCCGATGTTGACCTCGAATCATGCATATGCTTAAATTAGTGGGGTTCCTTAAATTAGTGGGGTTCCTTAAATTGATTCTCTCAATCCAGACAACAAAAGTAAATAAAAACGAACTATTTTTAAAATGTCATAAACTAAAAAACTCCAAAATGAAATTCCAAATAAAAAAAAAAGAAATATTTTAGCATTAGTGAAAATTCAGAAGAAATCTCATAATTTTAACTTTTTCATTTCTTTGCTCCTTCTTAAGTTTCAAAGTTCCTTTGCTTTTATCTCCAATATTTAAATATAGATTAAATTTTCTACGTTTCACGCCAACGTGGCAGTTTCATTAACAGCTTTGTTTTTTCTATAGGCAAATGCTCGCTCGGTATTTCTTAGCAGTTTTCTTCATCTGATATCGCTAGATTTTATAAACAAGTGCGATCCATAATACATTTTCTATATACGCCTATAGTTTTTGGCGGGTACACTTTTCTCAGAATAAATTTATTCCAAGATCATTTAATTTACAATAACTGCGATGAAATGAAGCATGGTATAAAAGAAAACCTGTATTTTTTTTCTTTCTGACAAAAAAAAATCACAAACAATTTTAGACAATAATATAATCATCAACAACAACATATACCAGTATGACAAAAAAATCACAAACAATTGGAAGCAATAATATAATCAGGAATAACAGTAAAATATACATTTGAATATTTTTTGTTTTTGCAAGTATCAAAAATAAAAAAAAAACATCATTATTATAAAATTAACTGAGCAAAGGATTAAATTTATAGTCTGCACAATTTTGTCATCTGCTCGCAAATACAAACACTGCGGTACAATAAGAAATTATCAATACGAAATTCATAAAATAGTAATCAAATGAAGCAATGTATTCGATCGTACGGTGATAGGAAACATAGCAACTCGAATAAATTTAAAGTCAAATTAATTATAACTTATGATCAGGTAACATCAAAATTCTGATTCAAAACAAAACAAAAATTGAATACAAAATGAATACTTCTCTACAATCTGGATAAATGATTATCAAATTGTATGGGATATCTTTGACTCAGATAATTAACAAAAATTAATAATTCAGTTACTTCAATTTCATAAATTTCGCGGCATTCAAATTCCATCTTTTGTCTGTCAGAATTGATGGAGATGGCAATCCAATACTCGAAAGATATTTAACTCCGCAGAAATTGTAGGGAATATTTCTAATACAAAAATCAATAGTGACTTCAATTTCGTAAGGTGTAATTTTGGCAGACGATTTCTATCGCACAGAAAAAATCTATAGTAACTCTAAAGAAAAAAAAGAATAGTCAAGATATCATTTTGATTTTTTTTTCTCGTTATTTGCAGTATATATAAGTTCTGTGCAATAAAATAATGTTAATTTTTTTTTATTTCAAATCTTAACTGTATTTTTAGAAACACGAAACCAATAAACTAAGAATATCAGAAAAGTATTTTCCTTCATTTTTTTTAAATGGACTGGTATCATGGCCAGGAAAAAAATCAATAAGGTTCAATCTATTTTAGGTATTCTACCCTTACTTTATTCTAAATTTAATTCAAGCTGCCTAGTAAAATGTTCTCAGACATTTTCAAAAATGCATCTCTTTGCCAAACATCATATGACCTGGCATTAGTTCAGCCAAAAGTCGATACATAGAGGTATGCTTTTGAGCTTACGTTTTCGCAACTATTTTAATGAATAAGAAAAAAAATTTCAGAAAATAAAAACCAAAACTCTTACAATATATACTAAACAGAATATAAGCGAACTGGCGATTGACAAAATATTATTATAAAATAGTCAAATATTTATCATTTTTTTTATAAAACTTTTCAAAAGTATATCTTCTGCGCGGGTCGCTCGCCATAGTATTCAGAATCCTTAAAAGATTTTTCTTGAATAGTTTTTAAACAACGAAGAAAAACGTGTTTTATTTTATTTTTAATTAATTTTAGATGAATAGTAACCTTGTATTTTATTTTAATTTTAATTCTTAAAAGATTTTGATGTTTCCGATCTGAAAATAGAATTGAACAACTATTCTTATTATTCTAATATCATCCAATTAAAATTTTCTGAGCAAATTTTTACATTCATATTTAAAAATAAAGAGCATAAGTATACAAAGTAATCAAAAATAAAATTCAGTATACAGAGTGAAAAAATAAAAACAAATTTATGAATGAAACAGAAAGTAATATATATATATATTGGGTTGTTCGGAAAGTAATTTCGTTTTTTTTTTTTTTTTTTTTTTTTTTGTGGAAATGAAAGACAGTTTTCGTATAATAAACAAATACTTCATTAAATTATATATTGGCCGTTCTGGTCCAACATCTTTTGCCATCTTTCTGGTAGTAGCATCATTCCACGCTCATAAAATTTTTGGTCTTTACTGCCAAAAAACTGATCGAAGTGGTTTTTCCCCTCCTCATTTGAGGTGAAGGTTTTACCGTCTAAAACATTCAGCGAACCAGTTCTGGCACTGGCGTACTGTCAACACACCTTCTCCATACACATCGGTCCATTTCTTTCTGGCTCGAACAGCATTTTTACCCTTTCTGTAGTAAAACAGTAAGATATGTCGAAAATGCTGCTTATCGCTCTCCATATTTAAAAGGGCACCAATCAAAAACTACTGCGTAGAATTAATTGGAATTTTTCACACACAAGCCTTGCTATATGAGCTCTCAAAGCATATACAAATTATACGGCTTAAATGTGAAGTTGGGTGCAAAAAAATACAATTAAATCCTCTGTCGGGAAAAAAACGAAATTATTTTCCGAACAACCCAATATTATATATATAGATATTAAATACCAAATATATTTTTTAAAAAAACACTTTTATTAATGCATTAAAAAGGGAAAAAATATCAAAAAACATGAAACCGATATAAAAATCGCAAAAACATGGGAAGAAATAGAACTGATCGCTGTAAATAAGAAATCTTATGACATTAATAATGAATTTTTATTTTTATTATATTATAAATGTGTAGACATTTTTTGTGTATTTGTTTCATTATTCATTGTGGCTTTACATCCTTTTATTGTTTCTGCACCATACATTTTTACGATTTTTTTTTTCACAACCAGATTTCTGATCATTTTTCCTAAATCTTTTTTTCAATGCTGACAGAAGCATTTTTTTCAGATTATTCATATTTATTCCTATCTTCTTTTTAGTTTTTAAACTTAATCATCTACTAATAATCATCATATGTGGTGGCGCTACCTGCCGACAAAAGTCGATTTTTCATAAAATACTTAAATTTTATCCAAATCCAATAGTTAAGATACTGGTTTATCCTGCTATCCAGTTTACGTTATATATTTGAAGAAACAAATTAAAATAAAATGTTTTCTAAATGAAGAAACAAAATGCCTTCATCTTGACTTTTATATTAAAACGAAACATTAATTAACTCTTTGGTCAAATTCGTAGATAGGAAAAGATATATGTTTAAAAAGCAATTCTTGTATATATTGGGTTGTTCGGAAAGTAATTTCGTTTTCTCCCGACAGAGGATTTAATTGTATTTTTTTGCACCCAACTTCACAATTAAGCCGTATAATTTTTAGATGCTTTGAGAGCTCATATAGCAAGGCTTGTGTGTGAAAAATTCCAATTCATTCTACGCAGTAGTTTTTGGTTGGTGCCCTTTTAAATATGGAGAGCGATAAGCAGCATTTTCGACATATCTTACTGTTTTACTACAGAAAGGGTAAAAATGCTGTTCGAGCCAGAAAGAAATGGACCGATGTGTATGGAGAAGGTGTGTTGACAGCACGCCAGTGCCAGAACTGGTTCGCTAAATTTTTTAGACGGTAAAATCTTCACTTCAAATGAGGAAGTCAAAAACCACCTCGATCAGTTTTTTGGCAGCAAAGACCAAAAATTTTATTATCGTGGAATGATGCTACTACCAGAAAGATGGCAAAAGGTGTTGGACCAGAACGGCCAATATATAATTTAATAAAGTATTTGTTTATTATACGAAAACTGTCTTTCATTTCCACCAAAAAAAAAAAACGAAATTACTTTCCGAACAACCCAATACATTTCGAGTATATCGGAAATGCTCTAACGATTAGGATCAAAATTTATATTTAGATGAAATTTTGGTTTTTAAGTTTGTCTATAAAGGTATCTTTCCTGAAAAAACGTGATTTTACGCACACAAAATTTATAACTAACATTAGAGACTTTTTCTATCATAGAAAATGTTTTATAGCGCCATCTTGGACCCCATTTCACTATGTAATACTGAGAGTAAGTTCAAAAATATTAGTAATGATAGATAAACTGTAAAATGAATACTGTATTATAGCAGATTAAACATATTATACAAAGTGCATGCATGATTTTTTTAATGACCAATTCATATGCAGGTAAGATTGAAAAATATTTATATGTAATCAGTATGTGATTCGTATCTAAATATATTCTCCAAAAAAACACGATTTTATAAAAAAAAAAAAAAAAAAAAAAAAAAAAAAAAAAAAAAAAA
>JAPMOR010054712.1:522232-538068 GCA_026543865.1 Argiope aurantia | reverse complement strand
TGTTTGTTTGTTTTTTTGCATTCTGAAACTAATCAAAAAGTGCTGTATCTTTGACAATTCATTATTTTCAAAGATTTATATTATCAGCTTGTTTCCTTGATTTAGTTATTGCATTGACTTATATGCGCGTTGGCAGTTCATTCCAAAAAATTATATAACACATTCATTTTGGTGTTATATATTTCGTAGGTATTAGTTGCTCAAATGCAAATTATTAAAAATTATTTTTTAAAGCAGTGGCAGTGGTCTCATCGAAACTTTCTCGCACAATTCATAATAAAGATTTTGTCTCCCCTCCCACCCGCATGAAAAATTTTAGACCTATGTAGAACCATAAACTCCGCGAGTGCTGAGATTTTTATTTTCAAAGTACCGCTCCTAAACTTTTGAGCTTCGTAGTACAGACGTAATAAACGAGTATGCCTTTTGAACGTCGATTTGTCGATCTTTTGACAATTACAATTTTTGTAACAAAATCACATTACAAGTTTCATTTATCTAAATCTTTTACGCAAATGGAGATTAAATCGATTTTTCTAAGTAATTTTAAATTTTCCCATTCAAATGTACAGAACGACAGACGGTTAACTCCTTAGCAGATTTCGTTGATACAGGTCCGTGATTTCGATGCTCAAATTACAAATTAAGTTTCTTCTATTTAGTTCTAAGCGTTTGGAATCATATTCACATATTTAAGGACAGACAGACAGACTTCGTTTCAGCGGAATTCCTCCAACATTTGAATCCAATTCACAAATTTAATGTAAAGACCACTTACTAAATTTTATTCTCCTAGCTCAAAGCGTTTTTGAGTTAACGTGCTCACAATTCAAAAATATGCTTTACAGACTCAGGAAGATCTGACAAAACAGAGATACCAGAAATCTCGAGTTTATTTATTTACTTGTTTAGCGATTATAATATTTCCTCTTTGTATACTTTATATACGAGAAACTAAAATTAATGAAAATCAAACAGACCAGCTGGAGTGGTCTCCAAAACACTTTCTCGCATACTCTCTAATAAACTTGTCATGCCAGAGAATGCTATGCACGGTATTGGAATATAATAGTTACGAAATATATTTTGTGGTATAAATATAGCAGTTTTACTGAATGTATCGTGTCATCCGAGGCGAGTATTTTGGCGATTAATACCTGGCATGCGGTTAATAGTATCCGAAAATCGAACTTGTGCTTTAGACACATTGATTGGAACAAATATTTGACACAAAACTGCACTTGTAGTCACAAAATTCCAATCCAAATTTGATATATTTAAATTACTGCGTTTCTGAGTTATCACTTTTACATATTTCTGAACATATAGACCAAAAAACGGTCACCCTTAGTTGGATTTGGCACAAAAATAGAGAGGTATCTACACTATAGATGTTAAATCTGTGTACTATATCTGGCTAGCTCTTTCCGTATATCGTTATTGTGCTAATTTATATTCGGAAAGCCGGACAGACAAACTTCCTTTGTACAGATTTTACTCATAATTTGATAGAAATATGCAAATTTGGTGCAAAGACCATATACCAAATTTCAATCGTCTAGCTCAAAAAGTTTAGAGTTATCTTTGTCACAAACAGACAGATGGATATTTTCCAAAAATGTGTTTTTCGAACTTAGGGTGATCTAAAATGTGGAGATTCAACAAAATTTCGCAACCGCAACCGAAATGTCAATGACGCAGAAACAATTTTAGTTTGACGCAGAAACAATTTTTAAAATGACAAACGAAAATATTTCTTTGCAGACGGATACACAAACTAATTTTTGATGGTATTTTATGAATAAAATTAACGTATACTAGAAATGTAGGAAAGAATATCTCGATCATTTAGTAACTGAATTGGCTGAACAGAATGAAGAGTCTTTCTCCTATCATAAAGCTGGAAAAAAAAACAATGGTAGAGTCCATTTCTTTACTCTATAGCCATTTTGAAAACAAAGAACAGTTCCGTTGATTCATTTCATTTCAGAAATGAGAAAGAACAATTATTTTTAAAAAGAGGAAAGGAAAACATTGTTTTCTAGCAAACGATTTTTTTTAGAAAAACAATGTTCTTCATACGAACGAGTGTTGATCTGGTTGTCCTGCCGTTTATCTCCATTAGAAAGAACAATTCGTATTTTTTTCTAGAATGCTTTTTTTTTCTTTCCTTAACTGTTAGTGCTTCTTGCATCTACCTCTTTCCTGTGCCGTATTATTATTTGAAAGCTTGCACTGAAAATGTGCTCATGTTTGAAAGCGCATTTTATTTAATGCAAACCTTTTATTTAATTCAGCCGTTTTAATGTTTCTGTTCCAAGTTATTTTCGATAATTCTGGTCGCCGCGTTAAAAAATGTTTGATTCGTTTTGTTTGCTTTATTTATTTATTTATTTTGCTTAAACTAAGAAGATTTTTTTTAACTGTTTGATTGTAATTATTACATAGAAGCAAATAGCAACTTTTTTTCAGTTCTTTATATTAAATGCCTGAAGCATATTCAGTTTTTTATAATTTTTTAGATTTTATAGAAAAATTTTCATTATTTATTAAATTAAAAATGAATCTTCCTATAAGAAACAATCATTTAATTTAAATGATACAAAAATCTCGGAAGATATTTGACGAGGGATTGATCAGATGAAGTAGGCGATTCTAAATTAGCCTCTTGTATTGAAATTCAAACCAGGCTCATATATCCAATCACTGAATTTTTGATATTTAAATTAAAGAAGTGATTAATTTAATAAAATATGTATAAGTATACCCATATGTCATTTGTACTGCTTTATGGATGGAAACAATAAATGTCCAAAATAAAATGCGACATCTAATTAGGAATTTTTTAAAAAAATAGATTTCAAAAGGCAAACTCATCATTTTCTATATTTCCATTTCAAAACAACATTAAGACTTTTGTCCTACGCTGTTAAATTTAATTTAAACAAGGTATTGGACTAAATTCGGAAGGGATTTCTCAAAAAAAATTATTTTAATGTTCATATGATGTTTTTTTTATTAATATAAGGATAAAATGATAAATAAAAGTGAATTTATTTAAATATATATGTAGCTTTTGAAGAAAAGGCATATTTTGATGTCAATTTTAGCATTTATTTACAAAAAGTAGAATTGTTCTAAAGAAAAAAGATTGTTACTGTTTTTCATTTTCCTTTGTAAAATTACACGGGTAACATAGAATGTAACGAACTATTATCTAAGAATTATATTCAAAAATAAAATTTTTGTGCGTAATATAGGAAATTATCAACGAGATTTTGGAATTTTTTAGCAATATTTATATTAAACAATCATAAATCCAATTCTAGAGCATTCAAATCCAGAGTTCATTAAATTCTTCATAACATAACGAGCACTAAATATAAAGATAATTTTTTGAGATATGAAGATATTCGAACAGTAGAATTATTAAAAAAAAAACTCGTTCTTCAGAAAACGCATTTAAAGTTTTTAAATGCCTATAGATAAACATCACTTACATGTCAATAATTTACTATAACTTGGCTTCTAATTGACATAGAGACAAAATAAAAATATCACTGGAAACAGAAACGTACCTATTTTTTTAAAACAGCAAAAGAATAAAAATGCGAATTTTCATCCAATTTCATGTTTTCAACCTAGTTGGATACCTTAACTGTTTTACATTTTTGATAATCTAATGAGACGTTCCTTTTCAGAATTGTATTGTCTTACTATTCAATAAAGAATCTACAGAACTAAGATTTATGGTTATGGGTTAAACAATGATGGGTTAAGGGGTTAACTATCTCACATAATAATGAATCTTCGCGGAAACTAATTTCAAATCCGAAATTCTTCGAAACCTGAACTTTACAACTATGTGATTGCGGTCGGTGGGGTGGGGGTGGGGGTACTACATCGAAATTGCAATTTTATTGTGCGGAATTCCTTTATATTTTAAGATGAAAAAAAATCCGTTTCATTTATGTCCGGAGGAAACAGGGGAATAAAACTGAATCAAAAGTCGACGATGCATCAAATTTACCTCCATTCCTTATCGCCATGGTGATGACAATACATTCCGACCGTTTTATATGCACATAAACCATCTGTTTATAAATACTAAATAATAGGAGATGAAACACAAATTTATCACGATGACAAGACGAATTAAATTCTTTTTTAAAAAAAACGAGCGTCATCATAGTAATTAATCAAAATTATGTGTTGTATTTATATAATAACTTCTGGTAAGACAAAAATATCTAATATCAAAGAATTCTAGAATCGTCACTAATTTTTTTTCTCGCCATTTTTTGGTTAGATTTATCTCAGATTCGGTGCTAAAATTCATCGACGTAATAGTTTAGGGTTCAAAGCAAGCACGTGTTTTGTTCTGGTATTCGAGCGGCGGTTTATGACAGCGTCTCAAAGATGACAGATGGAAAGTTACAAGCCGACATAAAACGAGGAAGTGCGAACATGTACGAAAGTCAACGGGAAGCCGTTTAGCGGGGTCGCTTTGCATGCACAATTTTAAAAGCATCGTGTAAATAATGCAACTGCACTTATTGCAATGCTTTTTTTTTTTCCTTCTGTTTAGCGAAATACGAGTTTATAACTTCATTTTAGAAGAGACAATGGATAAATAAAAAGTTTTATTATGGTAGAAATAGAAAATAAATTTATAAATGAAATAAATTCCGAAATTAATTTGATTTATCTAGATGTCAATTTAAAGAATTAAGTCATTTAAAAAATTTATTAACTTTTATTTAACTATTATTAAAAAAATGTATCTAATTTATTATTAGTAGTAACTGCATATGCTATTTTAAAATTCAATTACAAGTTGATCTTGGTTTGAAAAAAAACAACAACCTAGGATTGGATTGGATATTGGAGTTTAATGTCGCAAGAGCCAAATTTAAAAGAGAGAATACGGACAGAAACATTCTCACATGCTCTATAATAAAGATGATACAGCCGCCCCTCCCCCCCCCCCTACATAAAAATCGGGCATCTCTGGCAAAGCTATAAATGTTCCAAGAGCTCAGATTTTTATTTTCAAAGTCCCGCACATGTATTTCATAATGTAGTACAGGAAACCGAGTATACATTTTAAAACTTTTTTTTCCCGACAGATTAAAACCAGAATTTGTCAAAGACCTACAATTTTAGTAAGAAGCTCACATACTAAATTTCATTTCTAAATCATTGAAGTTTTTGAGTTACCACATTTATATACACATGAATGTACAGACCGACAGACGGTTAATTCAATGACAGATTTAGTTCAAAAGTAGAACCGGATCTACAATTTAGATGCTAATTTTATGTATTAAATTTGTTTGTGTAAAAAACATAATATATAAATATTATGTTATTGTGTTTTATAGAAAATACAGTATTGTGTTTTATAGCAAGCGTGTTCATATGCGATTCTACAGAAGACAACTTTCCTAAGTGGATTTCATTCAAAATTTTATAGAAATCAACAGATTTGGCATAAAGACAAAGGATAACTCAAATGATTTTTTTTACTTAATATTCTTAGTATTTAAACAGTTTTCTTTATAAAATCGTTTGAACTTTGTTTCCAAGCCCATCTTTGGAAAGTTACACTGATATTTATCTTTGTATTTACATATGCTTTAATGCTATTTCACATCTTCAAATGGTATTTTCTTAATGTTTAAAATAATTTTTAAATTCTTTAGTTCTTATCTTTAAAAGAATTTTCTTAGGAAGAACATCATAAATTAAAATCTACTGCATATATATTTTTCGTTTTAATTCGGTGTAATAATTGCACAAAATGTTCTGCAGTTCCTAAACTAAGTAAAATAAGTAATATATTCATTTAGAAATATTTTATAGTTCTTACAACTTCACAATGCAAAAAAATTGTAAATAATATGTTATTTATCAGTCGGATTAATTATTATTTAAAAAATGGGTCTAAATACAATTTACTTTTTAGTTCACGTTCTAGATAATATATTTCTTAAACTATCTGTGAAGCAAAATTTTAAGCAAATCATTTGACAAACCTCTAAACTAAAAAATTTTTAATTTATACACTCTTTTCGGCAAAAAAGTACTTTTTTTCATTTTTTTTAAATTTGTCATTTAATTAGTATATTTTGGTTTCATAAATTTTATTCAATCTTTTTTATGCAAAAATACAAAAATATAACAAAAATATAAATACAAATAAAATATTTTAGACAGTTTTTCAAAATATTTAGCTCAAATGTAGTCGCATACCATAACAGAAGACGTTATTAGAAAAATGTGTTTTATCATACTTGGATAGATTTAAAACGTGGAAATGTTAAAACCTCGTGGGCAAATTTTTCGACGATTACGATATTTTTAGATACTTTGGACACGAGTATCTAAAAAAAGTATGAAATCTATTTTCTACTTTAAATTGAATAAAAGATTCCAAAATTAAATGGATGTAGTGTATTTAGGATGTATCACATGAACATAAGTTATAACTTCACTAGTTTTTATAATAGATCAAATTCTAATCAGATTGATAATTATGTTTTCTTCTGTAGAACATCATACACTAAATAATACAAATAATCATTACTTTCGACTGACAACGCAAAATGACTGATAGATAAGCTGACATAAATATATGTCATATTTTTAAATACTGTAATTAAATATTTTAAACAGATTATTATTATAACAGATTATTTATTTGATCTTTTCGCTACAATGAAAACGACCTTACGCAACCGCATGACGTAGCTATTCATGTATTGTTCCAAATCAAGGAAGTTTGTTATCTTTCTTACGGAAGTTGATGAAGTTGAAGGTTACTCGGTATTCAGACAAAGCACGAAATAGGTTACAGATTTCGTAACAGAAAAGAAACTGATTTCGACTGATTTTTAAGGATGAAAAACAAGATTAAAAGAAAATCTTTAAGGGCATATTTTAAAAAATCAAACAATATTAGCGTATATTACAAATTTTGTTCGCAAATAAATATAAGTTAGTTTTAATTAAAGAGTGGCAATTGCTTTAAAAAATGCAAATTTTTATTCTCAACTTATATTTTGTAAAGTTAAGCTCTATGCTTAACCCTTTGTACTCGGATAGTGCCTCTCACTGAATAGTGAAAATGAAGTCAAGATGACATCATTTTCGCGTTTTATTTATTTATCTTTTTCATTTTGATTGTTAAAAACGCCTACAGAATGGTAAAAAGATATAGATTAATTTTTCAAAGAAATTCGACTTGGAACAATTATGTATATTTATTTTTTGAGACAATAAAGACCCTTGTATTAGGTGAATAATCATGCGTCGGATTACTTTTCCGAATGTAAAGGGTTAAAAGTAAAGTTTCAATATCCAATTTTCCACATTAAAAAAACCGACTCAAAGCAATGAAAAATTCAAGTTTTTATGAAGATAGATTAAGAGTAAAATACGGTCTGTGTAAATTTATCAAAATGCTCAGAAATACTTTAAAATATACATTTAATTTTATCGTTTCGCTGCAAAATAGTACATTTATTCTGTAAATACTTAAGCCTTTTTTTACATTTAGTGAAAGCATTTTATTTTTAACGAAATAAATATTTTACAAAGTTACATGTTCAAAGATAAAATAAAAAAATAAAAAAAAAGTTTTGTTTACATTCTTACATAAAAGTCAGAGACGAAAAACATTTTCATTCGGGGAAACAAATATTTTTATAGTAAGAAAGAAAATATAAATATCGTTTTTCAAACAGAAAGGGAAAAATGCATGTTTATGTAATGTTAGTGTTTATCGAAAATATATAACAAAAAAAGTTTTATTATGCAAGATTAAAAAACGACTGATGATAATTAATTTTTTTCTAAGAAAGAATTACGAACAAAAATAAACTACATTTCATTTTCCTTTTATCGCTAAATTCTGAGCGAATGATGTTGATTTATTTAATAATACGGAGCGTCTTCCCCCTCCCCCTTTCTTTTTTTCATTTTCTCTCAACTGTGATTTTTCTAAAATTATGACTTACAAGTAGTTAAATGAAATTGTTCCTCTTTATAACAATCTTCATTTTTATTGCAGCAATTCATTTTTCATAGTTTCCATGAAAATTAGATGTCTGTACAAAATAAAAAAGAATTCAGAAAGGAACCAAATTTCTCAAGGAGAAAAAAAAAGAAAAAAAACAGCGTAAGATATGCATTCCATTCAAGCAAAAATATATTGGAAAGTAATAAAGACCTTATTATGAGAATTCAGTTGTTTCCAGTGTAAATTATAAAATAATAGTTATTTTAAGGGTAAAACATCGACATTTTTAAGGTTGCAATTTCCCGTATCAGCAAAAGTTATAATTAAAAATAAAGCAAATAAATTGCTTGACAATGTTGCCTTTATTCCAAAAAAATGTTAAGTTGAATTTTGTTAGATCGACCTTTGAATAAGTAACTGCAAAAAAAAATCTGCAAAATGTTTTTTTATAAACTAGATAGAGATTGCATTGTAGCTGAATTTTACAAAAAAAAATATTGTTTTCTATGAAAAAAAAACGATTTATTTATCATAAAATGGAATATTTTGAATTTAATTCTGTGGATATTTCAACATGAAAGTTGTTTAAGTTTTAAAATTAGAGAAAAATATTTAATACCTGCACTTTCTGCTGATCAATCAAATTCCTACATTTTCGAACATTTTATTTTTATTTTTTTCCTCTGAAAACTGAAAAAAAGATGTCACAAACGGCTAATTACTTGATATATTCATCGTATATTCTATATTATTATATTTGCATAATAAATATTCTTACTTAATATATTCTTTATTTTGGTAAAGATAATTATTATTATTGAATGTTGAGAATATATGAAGAGCTGTTGTATTAAAGACAAAAATGTTATAAAGTATTCTCTCATATATTTAGATAAAAAGTTTTATACAAATAAAAAAATGGAATTTATAAATATATATACATATATAACAGACATTTTTTGAAAAAAAAAATTTCATTCCCTCAGATAAATATTGCAGGCATAATAACAATACTATACCAAAATATATCTTCATAATTATAAAAAGAAGAATATTATCCATTAATAAACTGCAAGAAAATTCGTTTAATTTCCGGTACTGAAGCAAATGTTGAGAAAGTCTCATTTATTTTAAAAATTAATTAACATTGAGTATCACGTGACTGAGAAGAAGTCACTAATCATACAATGTTTATGTAACAACGACATTTATGGAGAACTTTTCGTTTATTTTTTTTTTTTTTACTTTTTGCTAGTTCTTTTGTGAATGATTGATTTACGTAATCCTTTGTCTTAAAAATGAAGAGTTACGCACACATCTTTCTTTAACTTTTTGTTTTTTTATTTTTCTTTAACTATTTAAATTATAGAATAATTTCGGATCATAGTTCTGTGGGGAGTTTTTTCAATAAATAATTCTTAATCTTTTAAATCAAATCTGATTTTTTAGAAAGCAGAAAAAAAGTTGGTAAATGTTTAATGACTAAGTATATTAAAGAATTTCGATTTTTCTATTTTACGAAAATATGAAAAAAAAATATTGCTTTGTTTTACATAAAAGAATACGATTTGTTAATGCATTATTAATTCAAAAAATCTATGTGTTAATCTATATTTATAAATAAAGCTCAGTGTGTGTGTGTGTGTTGGCGCTCTACAGGCCAGGCCATTTGACCTACAGTTACCAAATTAGGTACATGTATACCTTAGAGGTCGGGAATGTGCAGTTGGGGTCCCTTTTTTTGAATTTTTAATTAGAATTTTAATTATTAATTAAAAACTAACTTTCCCACCAAAAAATCTTCCATTTTCCCCACCGCCAAATTTGTAAGGCTTCAGTTTCTTTTTTTTTTCTTTTTTTTTTTCCTCCAACAGTAATGAGGCTAGGATTAACATTTTTCGGCCGATTATTTCAAACGATTCTGTTTATTTTCCTAATGTTTGATGCATTTAAAATTAAGCATTGTTAATGAATCGATCTTTCAGATTCATTCTGAAGTACTTTTGAATTAAAATAACACAGAATAAAGGAAATTAAAAATTTCTAATCTGCATAGCGTTACCCCAACTGGCGTAGAAAAATTCACGCATTTGCGTTACCGTAACTGGCTTTGAAAATTCACGCATGCGCATTGTGTTCTGATTGTTGACAATATTATCAACGAATGATTCTTGATTTAAATTATTTTTAGGTTAGTTGCATGCTTTTGTAATTAAATTGTATTTATGTTAGTTATATATTTTTTGTATATGCTTATAGATTTAAGTAGATCGTTTTTTAAGTAGTTTTTTTTTTAACTTATTTTCGACCGATTATTTTAAACGATTCATTTTATTTTCTTAGTGTTTGATGCATTTAAAATTAAACATTGTTAATTAATCGATCTGGTCATGATGAATCTGAGAAAATTTTGTTGACAAATTCTTGAGATATTACCTAAATTAAGAAAGTTTAAACACTCAGTGACTCTGTTATCAGAAATCATATTATAAAAAAATGCTTTGTTTCAGTGAAAAATATTATTATATTAATTGCAGATTAATTCTTTCCACTTTAATTTAAAGCATAAATTCAACAGGAACTAACAGAAAATTAGAGAGATACATATTACGTTATGACTGAAGGCCTTTATATTATGAATAAATTATATGACTATCAAAATTTGAAGTTTTAAAATATTTTGATGAAGAATCTATTAAAGTAGGAATTGAGTAAAATATTTAATTATTAAAATTTAAACGAACATTAAGATTGGCGAACTAGCTGGTCGCCAAAGGCATCTAGTATTCAAGAAATCGGCTGAAATTTTTTAATTTGAAATAATTATAATTTCCTTGTAACTTTGTGTTAAGTAACATCGCTAATTTAAAACGAATGGTTTTTTTTCCCTAGGTGTTTGTTTGTTTTTTGTCATTTTTTTAACTTAATATTTAGAAAACAAGCTTTGAAACGGTATTGTACAAGTGCTAGATTTGGAAAAAGAAAAAAATGAACAAGAATCTTTTATTATTCGTCTTTTTGAAATGATTCCCAAACGATATAAAAGATTTATGATTCTTTTTACAAGTGCATTTTGTGTTTGATTTGTCTTTCTTTCGATAAAAAAAAAGAATTTACATTTTTTTTTATTATTATTATATCGATTTTTAGGCAGGCAAATAATTTCTCGTCCTTTTCAGGATTTTGGAGTAGAACATTACTTTTTTTTATGAAAAGCTATTTAAAGAGAAATATATATTTTTGAATCAATTTTTAGAGATGTAACATTCGTTTTTATGTTCGGAAGATAAAGTAAATGTAAAAACTCAAATATGAGATTCGAAAAATACCATAATTCTGTATAATTCAGAGCTCATATTGTCAACGGAGAGTTTTGATATGGCAATGTTTACAGACTGACTTGCTTCTCATTTATTGTGGCATTCATGATGAAAGCAGAGAGAGTGATTTCTTCTGGACTTCCGCTCTATTCGCCCTCAAAAATGTAAATTTTCAACCGCCACCACTCCCCGGATAATATTGTGGTACTTTGACGAGGTTGTAACGCTAAGTGTACACAGAAGTTTATTTTCAGTCCCACACATGAACGTTTTATGCTTTATTGTAAAATAGAAAAAAATTAAATATGCATTTTTATCTCTTTTTTTTCACACTAATTGAAACCAAAATTCGATATAGAAATATAATTGTAGTAAAAAGATCATATAGCAAATTTCCTTTATCTGTTTGTCTTTTTTAATAACAGCATTTGCAAGCATGCTCATGTACAGACAGACGGTCATCCCGTTGACGGATTTAGTTCAAAATCTGTTATATTTATAAAATTTAAACGATAAATTGCATTCTAAATTGTATCCATCCAATTCTTTACATTTTGTACTTACCGTGTTTACTTGTTCTCATACAGACAAATTAACTTCTTAAGCATAGATTTCCTTCAAAATTTTATTAAAAAAATTTACAAATTTATTATAGTCACAAAACAACTTTTATCCTTCTAGCTCAAAAAAATTGTTTTAGACATTGTGTTTGTTCACAGAGATAATTCCAAAAATGTGTTTTCAGGATTTAAGGAGACCTGAAACTAGAATCTCGAGGTTTGAATGTTTAGACGATTACAATTTTTGTATATTTCAGACATGGGGAGGTAAAAATCGTTGAAAAAAATTCTCTAAGAGATAATCCTAAGATCTAGAAATAAAGAATTTAACAAAAATTACTTCTGGAGTAATAGGGGCTGATTAAGAGAAGGTTTTATAGAATTTGAGTTAAATTTTTATTTTAAATTTGCACAAAGTGTGAACGTCTCTGCACAGTAATTTCAGAGTACATTAGAGTACATTCGAATCCATTTTAACAAAAATTATAAAATTTCCACATTTGTTTTAAAAAATTCTAAATTCGCACAAAACATGGAAATATTAATGAAATTATTAAAATTTCATTATTTTTCCCCAATATGTTCTTGATGATTAATGGATTTGTTTATTATACAGCAATAGACAGAATACCCAAAAAAATATGTTCAGATAAAAGAAATATATTCTTAAAAAATAAATAAAACCACAAAATGCAATACGAAAGAAATAAAGATTATATGTCATTTCAAAACAAAACAAAAATATTAAAATTACTTTAATTTAAATAGTAGAAATCAATTTACGAATTTTTTTAAAAAATCTAGACCGTTTTTTGTATTTCCTACTTTCACAACAAATTTATAATCAATACGGTTTTTAAAAATATTTTATTTAAATGCAAGAGAAGCTGGATGGAATTTGATAATTGAAGTCATTGTTGCCAGAACTCATTCAGCCTTATAGTAAAATAAATTCAAATTCATATTTTTCCCCTTTCTCCAGATTTGGAATGTTCGAATTACAAATTTCGATGCAACGAAAAAAATCTGTAATTTTAACTCTATTTACAAACTACGCAAAATTGAATAAAGTCATAATTTGTTGAAATTCAGATAAAAAGTTATAACAAAAATAGATATATTTCAAAATTACATATATTTCATAAAAAAAAATCAAAAATATTTTCATCTTTAATATATGTGAATACTTTTAAACATACAAAATTTTCAAAGCATTCTAACGTTTGTTTAACGCTTTATAAGCCAAACATGTTTAAATATTAAATGCATTAAAACATGTTTATTGTTAGAAACTTTGTACGTGATTTTTCTCTAAAAATAAAATCGTTTGCACCAGAACTACTCCTATGGTCGAAAGGTACTCACCTTCCAAAATTATTCCTCTTCCATCCATTCCCTGTTTTCCACAAAACACATCCATGCATTTGGCCGGACACGGCCACGTGAGTCACCCTGACCAGCATCTCCTTGGGCAGCCTGGACACACAAAACTGCAGAGCGGTACATATCTTGTGGACGTCCTGTTCGCTCCCCAGCGGACCCAATTCGCTGGCCAAAGAAGACTTGGTCTCTCGAGACCCGGACTGGACCACCTGACGATTGTGGGCCGACACCAAACATACCTTGACCGTCGTGGTACCGATGTCGATGCCCAGCACTAAATGTTGCGGTTGTTTGCTGGGCGACGACTGTGGGCTGGACATCTTCCCAGAGAAGAATTCCTTGGAATGAATGGAGTTGGGAGAATGGCGGGAAAAGGTGTGCCAGGGTTGCCACAGGTCGCGCCAATTACTCGCCAAGGTGGAGAGAATGGGACGCAAGAGCAGATGGAGAGATATGGGAGTAATGCACAAAATGCATAATCAGCACCTGGTCTTTTTTAATCTAGGGAAAACATTGTGTAACTGTTAGAAGTATCTAATTGGGGCATAGTTATTTACTGATTCGGGAAATAAACTCTCTGTAGTGAAATTAATGGCCGTCTGAAAAATCTGCTATAATTCATTTTATCTTATTTTATGGTGCTGTGTATTACAGTAATACGAAACCTGTATTTTTCCAAAAGCAATAAAATGCAGTCATGATACCATTTCAAAATGTGAGCATATAAAAATATTTTAAAGAGAATTGAGCAAGTTTATTTCAAGATAAAGGGTTAGCATTTATTAGTCAAAATATGAAAAATCTACATTAAAATATCGAACTTTCACTTATATCTCTGATAAATAACAGTTTCACATTTTAAATTATGGATGCATGTATTGGAATTTTTGTACGCAAAAAATAAGTTATAATAATTATCTTTTTTTCGGACACACATTTCACAGTATTATTTTGGATATTGTACATATTTTATATTTTAAAATACATGTTATTATTTTCCTTTTGACAGTGCTTCGATGCAAGTGAATTTAACTATTTGTGAAATCAAATCAAAAGGAAAAAATTATCACCTCCAAACTCAACTCTTACACATAAAAATACTATATTCGAAACTTTGTTTTAAGTCAAGAAAAATGGAGTATTTTTATGTAATTTGAATTTAAATCCATATGAGGAAAAAAAGCATAATTTTCTTCTTGCTCAAAACATTTACCTTAAAATGTAATAATTATATTTATTTTACATTACAGTAAACAGAAACCATTCTAAATGGTATTCAAGATCATAATTAATTCAATTAGTATCTTGAAATTAAACAACTAAATCCATTTTAGAACTAAACAACCAAACTAATTCTATTCTTAACAACTAAATCCATTTTAGAACAAAATCCATTTCTTTAGATTGTATAAAATGCGACGATTTATCATGAATTCTTTTAAAAGTGGAAATTTTTTGAATTAAGAAACACCTTTCTACGAATAAAGCATATAATTTCATACAAATATATATAATAGCCATAAATATCATTGTCATTGTCAATAGAATAACAGGCACAAAATAAAAATCAAACAGCAAGAGCATAAAATATACATTAAAAAGAACTTTGCCTGAATTTTTCCAAACTGTATAAAATCAACCATGACGATGAAAAAAAAATAACATAGCATTGAAAAATTAGAGATATGAATATGTTGATAAAAAGGTAAACAAGAACAACATTTCATTGTGTATTCCCGAGAACATAAAAGAATTGTATAATGAAAGATATAAAATGGATTCTTCAAATTCTAATTTTTTATTTTTATAGTAAGAAAAAATTTATTTTGGATTAGAAAAAAAGGTTTTAATCATCTTAGGAAACTATGCGATTCAAAATCATCTTCAAAATGCTTCGAATTTTATTATATAACTGTTTTTGCAAAATTAAGGGGAAATGCTAATGTTACATTTTCCCAACATTATTTTTTTCATCATAATAAATAAATTATTATAAGGCTTAGTTTTAGCTTAATTTTAAATAACGAAATCGACGCATTGGTGCATAGTTTGTGACTGTGTATCTGCAAAATCGTGGTTCGAATCTATCTTCGGCATCTACTTTTACCCATACTACATATTAAATCACCAGAAATAAGGAATCGATAATTATTTTCAACTTAATATAGTTAAATATTCCTAATATTATAGTAAAAAATGAAAAGAACTTAATTTTCATAATAATCAAAAAATAGTATCAATAAAAAGCTCTTAAAAAGCATTTTCTGATGCAGAAAATCAATGCACATTAAAAAAAAAAGAATTAATTAAAAATTGAGAATAAAGGATTAGTCAGAAAGATCAGTTAACATATTTCTTAAAAACTGAATCAATACAATATTTTTCATAAGAATGTTCTACTCATTTATCAATACAATATTATTCAAAAGAATGTTCTAGCTAGTTATTAATATTATAATATTATTCAAAAGAATTCTCCATTCAATTTTCAAAAGAATACTCTAATCAGTTATTAATACAATATTATTCAAAAGAATGTTCAAATCAGTT
>JAPMOR010054712.1:477829-505469 GCA_026543865.1 Argiope aurantia | reverse complement strand
AATTCGGAATACTCCAGAAAATGGATAAATTTCGAACCCTTGCAAGTCGCGGGATTGTTTCCGGAAGATACTTATATTTTTAACTAATCAACTTTATTTACTTATATCTCTAGCTGAGCAACTTCATTTTGAAATCTAATTAGTTCTTTTTAAATTTTGTCTAAATTAAATGTAGAAATCTCTTGCACAATATATGTTGAGAGAGATTAATAAGAGATCCATTTTCGTGCGAATTTACAAAAATTCAAACATGTTTCCAAATATTTAATTTGTTTAATTTCAAGTTGAAAATGTTAAAAACCACCATAGAGAGAAGGAAAACAATTTTATTCAAACTGAAAATAAGAGGGATCTGGCAAGAAAAATAAAAAAATAAGAAGTACGAGAAAAATGTTAAGTTTATCTCACAACGCGAGATTGTTGAGGAAAAACAACACAACACGAGAAACAGACTCGAACACGAACACGAAACTCCACGACACTCACTTAGAATACAATCTCATAATGACCTCCAAAAAGGATCATGGGAAATATACCTTGATGTTAGTAAGGTAACGCCATCCGTTGTACCAAAAGAGAAGGTAGTCGTGTTATGTAACCACTGCAATATAATAAATTAATTACATAATTGATTAAAGTCAAAAACTTTAAGGGTACAAGTCTTCCGTTCTATTAGCAGAATATTAAGTAAAAAGGTAATAAATTACAAAATCAGTGATTAAATTTCTCCGATAAACTCTGACAACATTTTTTATAAACTCGAATTGTATATAAGAATTGTTGCTTTTATATATGACTTGATTTCTTTCTTTTGCTGATTTTCCGCAAATATTAAAATACATATATTAAAAACTAAATTGTGCACTTAAGGAAATATTAATTTGTTTTACAATGTGGCAATACTTTTTACAATACAATAAATGTAATTTTGAGAAATGACTCAAGATGATGTCGCTCATTTCTTTTTCTGTCAACATTAATTTTAATATAGATGTTGATTTTCTTCAAAGTCGAAAATAACATGCCTAAAAATAAGAATTTCGGACTTTTTTTTTTCATATAGAACTAAATTCCGGTGCTTAGTTCATATATATATATATATATATATATATTCTTTAAATACACTATTTTTTTTTAAATTAAACAATTCTTTTTCTTTCTTTTTCTTTTTTTTGTCTTTTGAAATGTATTTACACATTTGAAATCCTTCAGAATTTGTGTTATTTAAAACAATTTTATTTTCTTTATAATAACAATTGCTTCAAATCTTCAGTTTTATTATTTTTCCTTTAAAAATGATTGGTTATTACTAAAATTCAAAAATATGCTGAATAAGCTTAATACAAAAGGATTAATATAAAATATAATATCCATTATTTTTAATTGTACTTAATTTCTTTATCGAGTAAAAATAATTTTTATAACAAATCAAAATATCTTATTCCGAATAATGTAGTCGCAGATGGCTGCTAGTTAATACCTGCGCCCTTTATTTGCAATTGTGCGCATAATCATTGTTAAACTACACATGAATATATTTAAAATGGATGATTGCAAAAATCTTAAAAGTTATATTTTACGAATAATTATTAATAATAATAAGGCACTAAAATCATTTTTAAACTATAAAATTCCAATAAATTTTCAACTACCTGTTTTCAAAAGATTTACTATCCTGTAAAATTGTGATTTAAAATTAGCATACAAGATAAAAAAAAATAATAATAACCAGCTTTTGCTTTTTTTATCGAAAATCCATGTATTTGATGGACCATATTTTTATTCAATAGCAAATACCTTAACATACACTTCTATCTTTTTAATTTTTTCTCCCAACAAAACAACCTTCAAGACTTTCATCAATAAAAAAAAAGACATGAAAGCCAAGTAAAGAAAATGTCAGTAAAACCCATAGTTCACTTCAGAAGACATCCCAGAAAATGCCCTCGCGATAATTTTCCACCCTTATTAAATTTCTTTTTTATTTTACCGTCTCTCTCCTTCCCAACCACTCCAAGATCAATTGAGGGCCGACAGTCGCCAAAGAAGATGATAGAAAAAGAAAGAAAGCAAAAAAAGTCGATAAAATAAAATAGGAATTCTTTTTCATCGCTTATCCTCACTTCGGCAACAATTCTTTCATTATTCCTGCCAGGACAAGCAACCCCCCTTACCTTATTTTGTTTATTTATCGACGCGCTTCTTCATTTTGTTTGTGCTCTATAACGATGTAGTAAATCATGACGAAATGTAGAGAATAAGCCCTTAGCATAAAATATATCGGACATTATTTCTAAAATATCATCTAAATAAGATTTATCATTCTAGCCTTACTTTTCTCGAGACTTTTAACTAAAATCCCCTCTCCTCTTCGCTTGCAAGTTATTTTACGTTAATGGAGATGCAGGCTATTTATTTATCGGGAGAGTTTTAGGATTTACTATCCTATATGCAGACATCTATTAAGATAATTAAGCAGAAATTGATTTGTGATAAGCGCTCGTTTTTTTTTTCTAAGAATGTTTTATGATTTAGATTTTTTCGGTGTTTTAAGAAATTAATGACCCAGTAGATTCTTCTCATTTTTTTATTATGCACTGTGATGTAAAGCTTTAAATTATTGTTTTTATGATTTACAGTGTGTCAAAAAAGTATCCGATAGCTGCTCGTTATCCAAGAACTAATAATCCCACATTTAACACAAAATTTGAATTTCATCCTAGAAAAATAGGCTTTAATAAAGAAAGCGATACAATTTCTGTTAATTTAAGGGGTTGTTTTAATATTAAACTTCATCCGATATATAATGCTAATTATATATACTATATACATATGCTAGCATGTATATATATATATATATATATATATATATACATGCTAGCATATGAATGCGTAAGTCAAGCTATATGTATATATAAGAAAATCAAAAATATATGCATTGGGAAATTTCAATTAAAATTAAAAAAAATTCTGAGAATAAACTAAAAAATGCGCTGTAGCAGCATTAGCGCTCTCTAAATACAATTGCATCTGTTTTAGTTTTATTCAGAAATAATCTTTGATTTTTTTTAGTTTGTTTTCAGAAATAAATTTTAATTTTAAATGAAATTTTATAATACATATATTTTTGATTTTCTTATCCCTGCTTTTAGCTGGAATTAAGCTGTATTTATGCTTTCCATAATTTGCAAATTTTCAAAATATTTTTGGAATCATCTTTTTGAATTTTCTTTTTGGATTTGAACCTGAAATTCCGGGTTTTTGAGGTTAAGGAGATATTTCTTCATTGTATTAAAAAAATGAATTGTGCAAATGTCTAATAATGAATTTATCATAACGCAATACCTGTCGAGCGCTTACCAAGGGGCACTGTGGAAGCTTTGTGCCAGAAGCATCCACGGATAAAAAGTAATACAGTAAAGTAATGCTAATACAGCTGTTGTCTTCAATGTACGTAGGCAAGTCAAAAATTATCTACACTTTTCATTCTACAGTTTATAAACACGAAGCTAGGGTTATACTAGGCACATCATTTTTCTACGTAATCTCCCTCCTTTTCAATGCACTTGGCCCAACGTTCAACGAGCTTAAGTATTCCTTCCAAATAAAAGGTTTTCGGTTGGTCGTGAAGCCACTTTTGCACGTTTAAATCTGAGGCAAATCGGCTACAGAGCCATGATTGATGTTCAAAGCAGATGCCACCTCATCGATAGTGATTCGCCTATTCGCCAAAACCATCTCTCAAGCTTGCTGAATGTTGTCATCTGTAGTGGAGGTTGATGGCAGTCCTGCTCCCTCTTCAGGCGTTACACTTGTTCGACCACTTTTAAACTTCTCGAGCCACAAAAACACAATTTTACGTGATAGTGAACTTCGAACTTCCCCCATATTGCAATGATAGTCTGCGATGAATGCCTGACCCTTTGACACCCTCCGACCAGAGGAATCGGATCACTGCTCGTTGTTCCTCTTTGATGCAAACTTCTGATCGAGCAGCCATGATATATCTTCAACAGAAGGAAGAAAAATGGCGGAATTATGATGAAACGTTCATAGCATTACCAGAACAGTATAACAATAAAATAAGCGCGTACAGAAGTCAGTGTGCACAGTAAGGGCGGAGTTATGTCAAAATTGTAGATAAATTTTGACTTACCTTCGTACATTATATCAAATTATGAATCTTGGATGTGGCCGTAAACACCATGAATACTCAGATTTTTATTTTCAAAGTCCTACACATCAGGTACAGGGTGTTATAGTACAGAAAACCGGATATACCTAGACGCCTTTTTGTCTACTATCTGAAACGAAAATTCAATACAGAACTATAATTTTAATAACCGGAATGTATTTTCATTCGTTTAAGTCTTTGCATTTTTCAGTTATCGTATTTCCATCCAAAGGAGTGTATAGACCGATAGACGGCCAACTGTTTGACAGATTTCATTGAAAATTTGATGTATATCTGCTAAATCTACGTACCAAATTTAATGCATACAGTTCTTTATGTTTTCTAGTTATGGACAGCCAGACAAAAAGGGGTTTTGTTGGACGGATTTCGCTCAAAATTTGATACAAATTTACAAATTTGGTATAAAGTGCACATACTAAATTTCATCTATCTGGCTTAAAACGTTTTAGAGTTATCGTGCTCATAGATATATACGGTTCCAAAAATTTCTTTTCGGATTTAGAGAAGTCTAAGCGCAAAGATTCGTGCAAATCTCGAGTTCGAATTTTTTGATAAATGCAATACTATCTCCTTATACTTCATATACGTATACTTCATATACGAGATATAAATTGCATTTTTTTTTAATGTACAGTAATATTTCATAATTTAAATGCAAATTGTTAAATTCATATATGAAAAAATATTGGATATAAACTCATAAAAAATTTCGTGTTATTTGGAACTAAAACACCATTGTGTGTAATTTTAACCAAATCGAATTTAAAAAAATTTTTGAAAATATGCATCTATTGTGAAACTTTTAGAACACATCTTGGAGGCCATCGTAATTTAACAAATGGATTTCCTCGGAGAAAATGCCAATAAAAGGGAATAAAAAATAAAGTAAATCTATGAATATTACTTTAGATTAACAATTAGGTATTGGTATAATATTTTTCTTTTCAATACAATTATAAGATAGATACAGAAGAAAGATTAATCGATTCAGCAAGCATATTTGATTTTGAGAAATCTTTGATAATATATAGGAATGTATATGTATATATGATAATATATATGAATGTAAATGTATATATGATAATATATATGAATGCATATGAATAAATTATTCATTATCCGTTCATAATTATTCATTATGAACGAATACGAATGAACGAAATAACATAAAATATGAATGAATTAAATACAAGTGTAGAGATCACATAACTCTACTACTTTCTCTTTTGATACAACAGATGGTGTTACCTTATTAATATCAAGGTATATTTCCAATGAACTTTCTTGGG
Source organism: Argiope aurantia (assembly GCA_026543865.1). Classification (NCBI taxonomy): domain Eukaryota; kingdom Metazoa; phylum Arthropoda; class Arachnida; order Araneae; family Araneidae; genus Argiope; species Argiope aurantia. The sequence continues at coordinate 499,985 of JAPMOR010054712.1, read as the reverse complement.
GGGGTCATTATTAAATTGTATTCCAAGTGAGTGTCGTGCAGTTTCGTGTTCGTGTTTGCTTTGTCTTGTGAAATGTGGAACTTAGAAAATGTATAAATAACTGTCCCTGAAACTGGACTGTTATTTTCATTTACCTTATAATGATGTTATGAAGTGTCTCGTCCCTCTGTATAATAATAAACATATGAATGGATTAAATATTGTTGTTAAAATTTATTCTTTCTATTAACTTATTTTTTCTACTAAGCGCAAATAAATGCTACACTAAAAAAAAATTTAATGGTATTTATATTCTTTTTGAAACTAACCCTAGCATGAAAATTTTATTTTATAAGTACAAAACTTCTTCAAAAGAAAAACATTATTAACATTCAATTATTCAAAAATAATTCTAATGAAATGTTTTTGTTTAATATTAAATATTTTTTCTGTATTGTTTATTTTTTTTAAATTTTAAATTACATAGTAAAAATGATATAATGGAATGTAAAATCATCCTTCTTCGTTAAATCGGATTTTACGTAATAAAAATAAAGGAGCGAAATTTAAATGGTTGTATCCAAGATGAATCGACGGATAAGGCAATGAATGTAAAGTTCTTTTTTTAATATTAAAATCGTTTTCTTTATTTTTTTCACCCACAAATGAACATAAAAATAAAAATATATAGTTTAATAAACTTTTTTTAAAACTTTAATAAATTTTTTCCCTCTGTCTTTCGATGCAAAATGTTTCAACAATTGTAGAAATCCCAATATTAAAAAAATACAATTAAAAAATGAAATCTACTGTCGTAAATTTCAAGTTATCATGCGAGAAAAATTTTATTTGATCATACGAATTTCGAGAACAAAAACTGAATGTTTAAATCGTCGCTCCTTTCTTGAAATGAATGCATTGATAAATTGAAACATCAAAATCATTTTTAAAAACAGGGATTGAACTTCGCTCCATTTGATCATTATTCAAATATATTTTTAACAAAACTGTTAGATGGTTTTGATTCAAAAACAAACCTGAAATGTTCGAGATTTGGAATATTTCAGAAAAGAAAAAAAAAGAAAAAAACGATCAGAAAAAAAATTTCTACGATTTATGAGTTCCAACAAATCATACTCTTTATTTTTCTGCCTACGCATTTTAAGGCTTCAAAAATACTAAACAAAACATCATATTCTCACATGATAATAATAAAAATTACTAAAAATATGTAAAAATAATGGGGAGAGGGATAAAAAATAATCTTTTTTTTAATTTTATTTTTGTAAATTTGTGCATATTGATATAAAATTCTAAATAATTTTTCTTGTATATCTGCGTTTTATTTTATGATTTTTTTTAGCTTAAAATTATTTGTGATTTTCCATTCAAATATTTCTGAATCTAGGAAGTCGTTTAAAAGAAGATAAACTAAGAGATGCTTTTGATAATATTGCAGACAATATGGAAATAAGTACGAAGACAGACCTTTAAGCATATGCAATTTGCATGTATTTAAAGAAGAAGCATTAATAAATCAAATGATAATTTTAATCCTTTTTAACATTTGTAAATTGCGAATAATAGAAAGAGTTAGGATATTTTTTAATATACTACGCAATTTTTTTTCTAATTTAATGAGATTAAATTATAAATTTAATTAGAATTAGATTAATTCATTAGATTAATTTAATTAATTCAATTAATTTAGAATAGGACATGAAATGTTCGCAAATTTATTTACTTCTTACTTTCTAAATAAATAGCTACGAATAATTTTATAACATTTTTTAAAGGTATTCATTCCCGCTGGTGTGGCGTGGTGTTTAGAGGGAGTGCCAGCTCAGATATCGTCTTCGTCATCTGACCGCGGTTCAAAATGACGACGTTCGTCCCAAAATAGCCCTGTATAGTTGCTTTAAAACGGGACGTTAATATAACTAAACTAAATAAACTTTGAGGTATTCATAATTCTATGATTCATCAATTTAAGACAAGAAAAAAAATCAGTATTTCAGACCACTCAGTGTTTTATAGGATGTTAATGAAGTAAATAAAACTAGCATGCGATTTTGAAAAGTAAAAAAAAAAGAAAAAAATTGCACAATAAAATTATGTAAAACTAGCTATAGACGAAAATAATTTTATTTACTTGACTTCGGAATTATATATTCGGCTCGTCATTTAAAATGATTAAAACAATACTCTCGTTCCATTCTGGGAAACGAATAGAGAAGACTCTGTTTGATTATAAATAGAAACATTGAGAAAAACAAAATTCGAACTTCTATTCGTCTTTTAGCATTTTATGTTTGCTGTCTTCGTTTATTAAAATCTTTTTTGTCGCCTAATTTGTATTTTGTCTTGTATTTGAACAGAGCGGCATTCAAACATCTCGCAAACGATTTATTCTGTCTGTTTTAATTATTTATATTCTGGCAGTGTTGGTTATGTGAAAACAAACGGAGGAATAGCAGTTTTCTAGATTATATAAGAAATGCCGTTTTATTCAAGGCTGTGTGTTTATGATTAATAAGTGTTGTATTATTCTTTTGTGTTCTTATATTATATAGAAGAATTCTTGTAAATATGATTTAATGTGAGGTTTTCATTTTCTTGTATGCGTAATGTAGAGAAAGTGTAGTCATTCAGAATACAATTTGAATGCGAGTTTTCGACAAATCTCCACGTTTAAGACCTCCTTGAGTTCGACAAATACTTTTTGGATAACGTCCATCCATCTGTCTGTGACAAAAATAATTCAAAAACGCTTTTAATTAGACGAATACAATTTGGTACAGAATTTGTAGATTTCTATAAAATCTTGAGCAAATTCCGTTCAGAAGAAGTCTGTCTGACTGTTCGAATATAAGTTCACACAATAACTACAAAACGAAGAGAGATAGACAGATAGAATTCGGTAGATAGATGTAACATCTATATTGTAGACACCTGTCAATCCTTGAGCAACTACGGGTTGACCATCTGTCATTCTGTATTTTCAGAAACATGTAAACGCGATCATTCAAAAAATGCAATGGCTTAAATATATCAAATTTGTGACTACAAGTGTAGTTTTGTGACAAATTTTTGTTTCAGTCGGCTGGGAAAACGGTCGTCTAAGACGCAAATTCGATTTTCGGATACTATTAACTTTATGTCAGAGATTAATCACCAAAAAACTCGCCAAAGATCACATAAGAGATTCAGAAAAATGCTAAATTCACGCCAAAAGTTAATATTTCGTAATTATTGTACACCAGTGCATACAAGGTAATCTCTGAAATAACACTTTTATTAGAGTATATGCGAGAAATAAAAATAGAGTTTAAGAAACTCATTTTACTATCTGTGGTTAGAAGACTTAGGTGAGCATTGAATTGCTCTGTTTTGCTATTCCTTTCATGCATAGAAATTATGATAACTATTCTGACATTATAATGTTTGAATATGATGTGATTGTGATGATATCGTGTTCGCGTTACCACAGAAAGGTGTTGCAGTGGCTTCTGAGGGTAAAGACCCCTGAGCACCCGAGGGCAGAAGTCTGACTTCTAGCTCATATGAAGATGAAACTCATACACATTCGCTTACACAACCCCGTTTTACAAGGGGGGAATTCATACACCTCACAGACAGAACACAGAGGATGAACAACCATTCCCGAACCGGGACTCGAACCCAGGACGCCCAGATTACGAGGAGACGCACTACCCATATGGCAGGACGCCGGCATGAATATTGTGTGAATCATATTTTAAAATTGTAGAACATCAAGATTTTGAACACGGTTCACAGCATTAGGAAACACATTTTGCAATATTTCATTCTTTATCAAGGCGCTTGATTTCCATAGTTAACTCTGTTCCACCCTTCTGGTAGGCTTTAATAAAACACACGGCAATTATATGTTTCAAAAGAAGATAGGTCTTTTTCTTTAGTTTCACAGTTTCCGGGTATATGACCTTTACTAACAACCTTTGCAAAATGATAAAGTCGTCTGACTGGGTATTTGTTGCGAGATTTGTAATCCAAATCGACAAGTGATTTTCAAACTGAATACTTTGTTTGGTTTAGTTAAAATAGTTTAATATCTTGTTCTTCGCTAGTAAAAAAAAAAAAAAAAAACGTAGGCATTAGAAAAATAAAATGCGGCATGAAAGAAAGATTTTCCATGATACATTATTAATAAGAGAACGTTTAACAAGTGATGCCCTTTTATTAGAGGAAATAAGTAGGAAATTTGAAACAATAATCAAGACTGGTATTTCAAATTATCATGTAGCAGTGCTAGATTTTTTTTATTCAATTGTATCATGTGTTATCCTTGTAAAGTTACAAATGACAGCTCGATTTAATAATAATAAAAAAAAGTTTTTAGAAACATCATCGTAAGTAAAATCATCATTCAAAATAACATAAGAAAATTAACTATTAATGCATCCACAGAGGATTATTGTATTCGAATCATTCAGGAATTATATATGATAGTTTGAATTCCTGGTATTCCAGAACCGAAAGCTAAGGCCAATGTATTTCTTGATATATATCTTTAAAAAATCAGAATTTAAACCTGTGTGAGTGGTCTCCCAAAAGTTTCTCGCATACTCTCTAATAAAGGTTTATCTCAGAAAAACATTGCATGGCATTGGTTTCAAAATTGGCAATAGTTACGAAATATTAACCTTTGGCGTGAGTTCAGAATTTTTACTGAATCTGTCATATGATTTTTGACAAGTGTTTTGGATATTAATCCCTGGAATGTTATCAAAAGCAACCAAAAATCAAACTCCTCAACCAACTGAAGCAAAAATTTGACACAAGGCTGCACTTGTAGTCACAAAATCGTGTATACCGAATTTGACATATTTAAATTACTACGTGTTTTGAAAACATGTAAACATCGTGTTTACATGTTTTTGAAAATATAGGCCGACAGACAATCAACTCCTTATTAGATTTTGCTCAGAATTTAGCAGTTGCCTACGCTCTAGATGTTAAATCTGCATACCAAATTTTATTTATCTAGCTTTCTTCGTTTTGTTGTTAATTTATATTTGAACACCTGGGAAAGATATTTTTTGCTTCACGGAATGTGTACAAAATTTGATAGAAACCTACTAAAGACCCTGTGCCAAATTTTGTCAGTCTAGCTCAAATCATTTTTGAGTTGTCACAGACAGACGGACATTTTCCCAAAATGTAATTTCCGAACTGAGTGAGATCTAAAATTGGAAATTCGCGAAGATCTCGAGTTCGAATTTTTTCCTGATTACTATATTTTTTTGTATACTTCATGTGCGAGAAAGTAAAAATAAATAAATAAAATAAAAACATTTAAGTTGATAAGGTAGAAAAAAAATGAAAGCAAAATTATGTTACAGAAAGGTCTATATTATGTATTTCAAATTTCAGTGATTATTCTATCTTTATGTGAAATATTTGTATTTTAATTGTACATAAATTTTATTTCATTTTATTTAGTAATCATCTCGTTATTGTGAAATGTTTTTTCAGTAATAGAAAATTCTTTGTTGGAAAGAAGCTTTTACTAGCAAGGTGCGTCTTCTGATATATTAAAAAAAAAGAAGCAAACGGTTGTCAATAAATTTATCACCAAATCAACAATTTTTTTAGGGTTTACTAGCCAAATTTGGAGCGAAACTGAGATATTAGAAATCATTTCAAATATACATTAGAAGACTTCAATCAATAAATTTCTAATTTTTTTTATCACCAGCAATATTCAAGAACGGAATTTAAATTTCTTATTTACAGGCTATCTTTCCAAGTCAATGCTTTTAAGCTGTACTGAAAACATATTTAAAATTATTCTAAACTTGAAATGAACACTGAATTCGAGCAAGCCTGATAAACAGGAGTCAAGGAACATCTATATTTTTGTATTTAGCAAATGAAATTGCTGAAAGAATGTTTAAAGTCACAATCAATGTTTTTATTTCCTCAATGTTAATTCACCATTGATCATTATTACTGTACAATAGGTATATTGTATTCTACAGTTTTCACTATTATAGCAAACAGTAAGAATTTGTAATAAATATTATTGAATAATTACATGCATATAGGGCAGAGTAAAGAGTGAAAATAATTAAGCAGCAAACAGTGGAAAGCTCCAGCGGACCTTTTATACCGTCAATAATGGAAAAAGAACATTTCAAGAAGCAGGATAAGAACAAAAAAAGATTGAATAAAATCAATAAATCATGAAACCCTTTAAAATTCAAAAATATATTTGTTTACCAATTTAAATATGCATGGCTATTTTTAAAAGATGAAAACAGCTTAGTGCATAGTATTTAATAAAACACGTACATAATATTGTTGCGTTTTCTTTATTGAACTCCAAATTTAGTAGAATCTCTTAAAAATCAAACATGTAACTGTATAGTGGGTGTGTTGTGATTTTCTAATGAACTGCCCGGTTTTAAATATATTATTTTTAATCTACACAAACACAGCTACACTACAAAATATACAAACACACAGAGACAATTAAGTTATAGAAAACAGTGTGGTGGAGGGGTTCCGCCGTTAGCGCAAGTGTTGCGCATAGGAAAAAGTCGATCTGAGGATGCAGGTCTCACGTCACAAGGGGCCGCTCTCTGCTCAAGGGGAAAAAGAGGTGCTACAACTGATAATAATAGATTTTTTCAAAAAATTTAAATAAATCGCATTTACTTTGAATAAGTGAAATAAAAACGTTGCTGTCCTTTTGTGTGGCTCTTTCTTACTACTGGGACCAAAATATTAAAGGAATTGTGGTCCTGCGTTTACATTTTGGCATCAAATCTTGATATTTAACTTATAGCATCGGTGATATGACGTCTATACCACGCCTAAATTGGGAATCTTCAGGAAAAAAAATTATTTTTGAGGGCAAAAAAATAATTAAAAATTTAAATTCAAGTATTTATGTTAGTTTCAGATAAGTATATCTGAATGATCCTAACTGACTTAGAAATGGTTGTATTTGTGGTTCTAATCTCAATTGATTTAGCATAGTAGTACAATATTGGAAAGTAAGTACAAGTTGTTTAGCATAGTAAGTACAATGTGGAATCAGTCTAGTGACGTTGGCATAAGTGTGGCATTATCTGGTAGTCATTATGACCTTGTAACACACAGACGAGTCAAAAATGCATTAAAGCGGAAATCGAAAATTTAAAAAATTGCCAATTTGGACGACGATGCATCAGTTTAAAATAAAAATAAACGCATTGATTTACTTCATTTTTTCTCTTCAAACTTCATTTATTTCTGTGAAAAAAAATTTATTGTATTAATTTTATTGAAAATAATTTCTTGGCCATCTATAGTGACGGCTGCCTTCATATAAAGCTACTTGCGCCGTTGAAATCTGGACAGTTGATATGGAGTAATGTCAAGAAACGTCTCGGTACCCATGGCCATCTGACTCAGGAGTTTGCCGACAACAGGAGATGTCTTGAATCCAGTTCCTGTAAATATAAACCAAGATGAAGCAACACAATGTTCATTGTTTTTAATTGATTGAATTGTTAGAAAAGTTTCTCATTTTGATGGTAGATAAGGGTGATTTTGTGCGGACTTCACTATTTTGAACAATGATCTCGTAATTAAGATATAACATGAGCTATCCCTATTTCTCCAATCAAAACTGTTAAAAAAAAGTAAAAATAAAAACCAGGTACAAATACTTAGAGAATCTTTGATTGAATCAAGTGTTAATCGCTATCATCCAATAAGAAGGCTAAAGTTGTCTCCAAAGCATTTTGAGCCTTCTTATTTTTACTTTCTCATGTATGTAATATAGTGTATCGTCAAAAATGCGAGCTCGAGATTTTGAGGGATCTTCATGTTTTAGCCTTTCATATTCGATGAACATATTTTTGGAAAATGTCTGTATGTCTGTCTATGATAACTCAAAAACACTTTGAGCTAGATCGATGAAATTTGGTGTATAATCTTTTATCAAATTTGTAGATTTCTATCAAACTTTGAGCAAAATTCACTCAGAGGAAGTCTGTCTGTTCAACTGTTCCAATATAGGTTAATACGATAGCTACAAAACGAAAACAGCTAGATAAATAAAATTTGGTACATAGATTTAACGTCTATAGCGTAGATGTGCATAGCTTCAAGTCCATAGCATAGCGTAGCATTTTGTGTTTACAATATTATTTTGTGTCAAATAGGAAAACGTATCTCAAATTCAAATTCGATTTTCGGATTTTATTAACCGCATCCAGGGATTAATCGCCAAAACATTCGCCAATGACAGAGTCAGCAAAAATGCTAAAAAGTTAATATTTTAAAATTATCATACGCCAATGCTATGCAAGGCATTCTCTGGGATAATGCCTTTATTAGAGAACATACGAGAAAGTTTTGGGGCGACCACCACCTCTGGTTTAAGGCATTTAATCTGTACAAAACTGTTGGAACAAATGTGTGGAAATTTCGGTACATTCATATTTCCATTATATTTAAAGCACGAAAAGAACTTCATGATCGAGATAGTTTAGTGTTATATTTTCATATTTACTTATACAACTGCATAGAGTTGCTTTTATTTTGTAACTAGCCGCCTTTGGCGACCAGCCGGTTCGCCAGCATTACCGCTCGCTACAATTTTCAATTAAATATTTTAAGTAACTGATTTCTTAATAAATTCTCAAACAAAACATTTTTAATCTTCCAATTTTGATAGTCATACCAAACTTATACTGTTGTTTAGATCGTTTCGTTCAATTTACTATATATATTTTGCTAATTTGTTGTTTCCGGTAAAACTTCAACTTTAATTTAAAGTGGAAATGATGAAATTGCAATTAATATAAAGATATTTTTTAATAAAACCAAACGTTTTATTTTATTTATCATCTTTATTGTTATTTATTTATTAATTATTATTATTGAATATGAGTATTACAAACAGAATCGCTCGGTATTTAAGTCTTATGTGAACTACAAAATATTTTTCATAATTTATGTAATATCTCAAACAATAATTCAACAAAAATTTCTCAGATTCAGCATAAAATTCAGTTTTTAGTTTTGCTTTCAAAAGGATTGAAATGAAATCAATAATAGTATTTTGTTCCGGCCTATAAATATATTTCCAAAATTATGATGTCTAAATTTAATGCAGTAAGGTATCATATTCTGAGAAATATTCTGGACACACCAAATTTTAAATAAATGAATGAATGTTTCTATTTTCCACGATCAACTAAGACTTATTTATAAAGTTTTGAATATTAAAAATTTAGAAAAATTCAACATTTTCATAATCTTAGGCCAATTAATCTTGAGAAACCTGCCCACTGATTAGCGTATTTTCTTTGAAACGATCGATGGAAAATCTAAAATTATTCTTTTTTTATTGAATAGTGATATTCAAATTTTCATAAATCAGTCAGTTTAAGCGATTGATTTAGTTGATTGGAAATTAACTCTTTTTATTTAAAATATTAGTATTTCAAGAACATTTTGTTAAATGTGATTTCCACAGCAAAAGCTTTATGTAAAATCAAAAATTAGTTATTTATTAGAGCATTTATTGAATCAAGTTACATAAAATATAATCATTTTCCATTTAGACCATTTTACCATCGATCTGTGTCTTACTAAAGGTTTACAAATTAGCTGTGTGGCCCTGATTTGAATGGATATCCTGTTCATATTAAACAAAACTTGCCTCAACATAAAACTGATTTATTGGATTAATAATATAAAGAGTGTAAAAGATCATAAAATAATTTTTCTTGAATTTATTTTTTAGAAAAAATAATATTTCATATTTATTTCATTTCCAACAGACACGAGCCGAAAATTATATTTTTGCAGATTTCATTTCCAAAAAGATTTAAATTATTTTTAGTTGGAGCTTTAATCAATGTGATGGCAACACTTTGAAAAAAGCTAATTTTTTCCCATGAATGCGAAACGTGCTCGTGCACCTTAAATTTTTTTTTATTTTGTACGAAAAAAATTGTTGAAAAATATAGTTAAAATATTTATTTAAAAATTCATTAAAAATTGAAATTTAATTTTAAGGTTAAAACATTGGTATCATTTAAAAGATAAATTTTGGATCTTTAACTTCATGTAAAAATCTTTTTTGTGCGGTAATATTTTCGGAAGTTATAGCAGAAACACGCCAAAATTTCGCTTAATTTTTAAATGAAGAAAATTCTAATTAAAAATTCGAAAAAATAACCCCCAGGTGCACATTCCCGGCCTCCAAGGTATACACGTGCCAAATTTGGTAGCTGTAGGTTGAATGGTCTGGCCTGTAGAGCGTCAACACACACACACACACACATTGAGCTTTATTATAAGTATAGATTAGTGCTTAAAACTTTTCATGCTATCTTTTTCCAATGCAATTTAATAAAAAAATCTTTTATCGAGATAACACATTTTAAAAAAATTCTCTCACATTACAGAAAAATCCAATCCCTTATTTAAAGCACCCTTTGGCTTATTTTCAGCTGTTTGGGTGAGCAATTAAAGCAATCACAAAGTATTTTGTTATAATTTCTATTATTAAAAGGATTCGATGAATCTGATGACGATTCGCCGACGGTTATGCTTCTGAAAACTCACGAAAACAAAGCTAATCGAATGATGAGCATGAGACTTATGTAAATCATTCAGAATTTTAATTTACACTAAAAAAAAATTACAGCCACCGGGGTCCCACGAGCACCTGGATGAGAAATCTTCGGATAAGTGATAGGTTCTCGCTTTTATTAACGGTATAATAATAGAGTGAGGTAAAATTGCCCCCCTATCCGATGACAAGATGTAATGCTTAGTGGAAGAGTTTGGTGATGACAAAGTATCATTAAATCTACCTTAGGATTCGATCTACAGCTATATTTTATATACCATTAAATTTACCATTTAGATTATGCTAGACGCCATGACAAGATAAAAATACCTTAGTTCAGGCCACAGTACCTGCACGAATAATTAAAATGATAATTTTAATTGACGCAACAACAGTAATTTTAGAAATATCAGGAACAAAGAGTATGTTTAAGAAAATTGATATCCTTCCCCCTTAAATTTAGAATGATGTTCTTAAATTTTCACAACTTATATTTATAGAATACAATTCAAATAAATGATTAAGAACAGACATATTTGTTATTGCTAAATAACTTACCAGAAAATCCACTTCCGATTACGATATTTTTATGGTGCGGTAAGGTATCGATGAGGAAAATCTCGTCAGGTGTTAACTGAAAAAAAAACCATGAAATAAATAATTTCAAAATAATTATGAATTTCAGTTTATTTAATAGATTGCATAGAAATTCGTATATAATCCGTACAATATTTCTCATTTCATTTCGTACTGTACAATGATGCGAATTCGGGAAAATTCACATTCGTGCGTCTTCAAAATGAATTTAGCACAATTTTATTGTGTTGGTTTTGTTTTTACTGTAATGAAGATTTCAAATTTATCAAAGGTATTATTATAAAAACTTAATTAAGTCTTTATTTTTTTTTTTTTTTTTACGTTTGTACATTTTTTTAATAAAATAAATTCTCTTTCTGCTCAGCTAGAGTGAACAGGAACTACGTAATCAGGATAGAAAATTTAATTTTACACTTTTTCGCTCAGTGATGGTTTTTAGCACAAGTGTTACAGACTCTCGCCTCATATCTCGGAATAATAGGAAGGACTTAAAGTTTATTCACAGTACATCGAAATTCTGAAATGACAGCGAATTTGTGACAAGAAATAGAGAAGAGAATAATTCATATTTTATATGCCGTTATCTTTTGTATGCTATGAAGTTATACTTCAAAATAATTTTGTGGTGGAGGTCTTATATAGTCAAAATGCGCCACTGTTTCTGCTGGAATAGAACCTCAAGCATAGCACTCAAACATGCGAATTAAATGAATTTCAATAGCACCAAACTCTATTTCCTCACAACACGCTGCAAAACTTCGTGTGCTTTTATCGTTTGCTGCATTAATTTGCAGTATTTTCCTCTGTCAATATTTAGTGATTACACTTCAAATGTTTTGCTAATTAATTTATTGTTTAAATAATTTATTCATTACAATTTTGACTTCAAATAAAAACGCTATATGCATTCAGAAATTAATTTAACAATGATACTTTTAGTTAATTTAATTTTAATTTTAAAAAAAGAAGAATTTAAGATTCCATTTTCAATGTTAAAAGAATTATTTCGCAAGGGAGCTCAATTTAAGTAAGAAAGTGTTTTTCGTTAAAAAGACAATTTTAACATTTAATATTATCAATTTTGCATGAATGATAAATCATGATTAAAGCTAAATGTATTATCACTATCAGTTCCATTTATTTACCGTGTACATGCAGGTCTCGACAATGGACGGCTCCGATTCCAAAAGAGGGAAGTGCTCTCTGACGTACTCCTTGAGCATCTTCTCGAATTTGGGGTCGAAGTTAGTCTTGTCCCTCGCGTCCGGATCACATCCGGTCCCCAGGTGGATGCAGATCTGTAAAGAAATGAGCAACCGATTGTAATCATGAAACTTGTTTAACTCCTTTAATACAAAGTTTATTTAATACTGGTATGAAAAATTACTATTTTAACTCTCTCCAAATGACTCTTTCAAATTCGTTTGCCATACATCAAATGATTTATTCTTTAGAACGCCAATAAATGCCAACAAATAAACTAAGAATATTCACGATAATTGCAAAATTTTCGGAAAGCGGAAAAGTTATGTGTATTTTATAAAATAATTGGACCAAATGTTAATAATATTATATTTTTTTACAAATATATCTCAGGTAGACGTACTGAAAAAAAAATTTCATTTTAATGGTTTAATAGAAATAAAATAATTTATTACATAAGGCTCTTGAATAAAGCAAGATGAATCGTTTAAAATTATAAGGTTTTGAAAATATTATCATAGATCTTTCCCATTACGGAGCAAACGATTAATCAATTTATTTTATCATCTTATTCAAATAATTACTTTTTTATTATTTTTTTAAACTTTATATGGGGAAAAGCATTCACCTGTGAATTTACTCTATTAATCTTCCTAAATTTAAGCTTGATTACAGACTTTATGCTCTTCTCTTATAAAATATTTATGTATAAAAACCATCAATAAAATAGTGCCCTATGAACATTAGTACATGTGATGATTACCTATAATAGCAATACCTATTATACCTTATAGATTACCTATACCTTTCCATAGCAATTTTTATCTAGTTTAATAAAATTTTTATTACACTTATTAAGTTGAAATTATGTCTAAACGAGTCATTGATTATTCGAATTAACGCTTTAAATGTTTTGTCTCTTTTACTTTATCGTATACGTGTAAGCATATTAATATTTAAAAAATTCGAACTCGAGATTTTGACGAATTCCCATGTTTTAGACCTCCCCGAGTTCGAAAAATACTTTTTTTTTGGAAAATGTCCGTCTGTCTGTCTGTGATAAAGATAACTCAAAAATTCTTACAGCTAGATGATTGAAATTTAGCACGCGGTCTTAACACAACATTTGCAGATATCTGTCAAATTTTGAGTTGATCTGTTCAGAGGAAGTCCGTCTGTCCGGCTATTCGAATATAAGTTAACACAATAATTACAAAACGAACATAGATAAGATTCGGTACACAGATTTAACATCTATAGTGAAGACACCAGTCAAGTTTTGAGCCAAACCCAACTACTAGTTTACCGTCTGTCGGTCTGTACTTTCAGAAACAAGGAAACGCGATGAGTTAAATATATTAAATTCGGTAGAGGATTTTGTGACTAAAAGTGCAGTTTTGTGTCAAATTTTTGTATCAATCAGTTGAGAAAAAAGTGTCTAAAACAAAAATTCGATTTTTGGATAATATTAACCGCATACCAGGGATTAATCTCCAAATTACTTGCCAAGGATGACACGATAGATTCAGTAAAATGCTAGTCACGCCAAAAATTAATATTTCGTAGCTATTGTACGCCATTGTCATGTAAGGCGTTCTCCGGCGTGACAAGTTTAATAGAAAGTATGCGAGAAAATTTTGTGGAGACTCTTCCCGTTGTTTTTTATTACTATAATAATCAAATCATATGACACATCCTGTTTCAACCAACCCAATTCAAAATCCATTGAATGCTTGAGATTCGTGTGGATTATGTGCCAGTTTCGTATCTCCAGTTATAGCATTTTTGAATGATATAATGTTAGCTTCGATGTCCATTCGATGCCTGTAGGATGCTCAGACGTGACTATTAAAGGGTTAATCAGTCTTTTACTGCACTACGGACAAATAATTTCTGTAGAAATGATCTGTGAGAATAAGCTATTATCATCAGTTGTTTGTTACTATCAAAACATTCCATTATTCAGTTCAATATTCAATTTGTTCTATTCGTTGTATGGATTATTTAAGCCATTAGGAAATAGAATGGACTAGTTCATACATTTCAAAATTGAGCTGAGAATTAAATTTTAATCTAAAGTAAGCTTTCTTTTAAAACTAAAGGGAATAATCAGCACTTTACAAGATGCTCCACTTTAAATGCTTATAAAATATGATTCCAATTTCAATTAATTAAGAGTTCTAGATGGGTTGATTCCGTTTCTGAATCGTTTCAAACTTATATAGATAATAACTTCATATGATTACAGAATTTCTTTAAATAATTTGATAAATATTGTGGTGTGGATTTTATTTGTAATTTGTCAGCTAAATTCTGAATAAGTTTACTAATATTTATTATTTCGAAAAAATATTTATAAAAAAAACTAGCAATGTGAAACAATTAATAAAACAAGCAACCAGACAAAATTTATATTTTGCTTTATAAAATTAACTTTAAATCAGTAATACTTCACATTGTCTCAAAACTAAATAGAGGAAATTAAACCCAGTTTTTCAATACGCAATCTTAACGATGACTCGGATAGCGATAAGGTTCCGACCATAGTGTTCAGATTCGATACCCGATTCCACCGAGGAACCGTCGTGCAAGCGGGTCTGGTACACGTTAAATCCGTCGGGGCAAAATGTCATTCCGCTGATATGGTAGGAAAATTTAGAGAAGAGGATCCAACTCAAGTGTCGTCCACGTCATCTGACCGTGGTTAAAAATTACGAATTCCTTCCCAAAATAGCCTTTGTGTTGCTTTAAAGAGGGATTTTAATACAACTATTCTGAATTTATATATGACTCTTTTCTTGCAGCAGTATCTGCACTGTTCGGCTGCCATCTGTATGTCATTTGAAAAAGCCAATTCGGTGCAAGCATCTAGAACAAAAATGCTTCACTAATATTCCTCTAACGATAGAATCCATACCTAACCTTCTACACAAACTTACTCACTTTATGAAGAATAAGTAACCGTACCGCAACTTAATAATAAGTGAAGAATAAGTACCCTTAACTTATAAAATAAGTACGGGTACATATTTTATTTTTTGTTACAAACCAATCTTAAAAGTCCTTTTATTATTATCATCATTATACCTTGATTTGCTGTATCCTCTATTTGTGCTAACTAGTCGTAAGTATAACTGTTTCCAAGCTAACTAGTCGTAAGTATAACTGTTTCCAAGCTATTTCTATAATTCAATATAGTTAGCCATTGAATTTTAATTGCCCAATTAAAGCAGCGACATGCAGTTCAATTTGAAAAAAAATTTGAATATTTCCCGTCATTCACCGACATTGACGGGATATCTCGTAGTAAGCGTCTGTCCCCAAACAGTTATTTAAGAGATATCGCTTATAGCTAACAGTTTTGGAGCTTATTTTTACAATAAAATCTTAAAGTCCAAGATAAACCACTTAATACTTTACTGGCAATGGATGGATTTAACTATTTTAATGAAATTATTATGGTTTCTGCTTTGAGAATGTAATTTTTAAAATTTGTGCTGTTTTCTAAAACAGTTTGCTCAGTAGTGTTTCAGTAAATAGTAAAGTTTCAGTCTTTGTTAAAAAGTTTAACTGATTAAAAAAATTAATGATAAACATAAATGCTATTTTTTAACGGCAACTGCGTAGAATTTTCTTTAAAAAAAACATTCTAGAAATCACATTTACATTGTTGCGACAGAAATTATCATCTATACTACTGTATAAATATTTATAACCCTTTCTGTGTATGGTGAAGGTCTCAATTTGGTAAATATTAACTGTTTGAAACCAGCGGAAATACTCCCCCCCCCCAAAAAAAAAATTAATAAAGGTGTTATCAAAGAAAACGTCTTGCATTGCACTTGCATACAGTAGTTACGAAATATTAGTCTTTCGCGTGAATTTAGCATTTTTATTGAATCTATCATGTGACTCTTGGCAAGTTATTTGGCGATTAATTCTTGGCATGTGGTTAATAGTATGCGGAAATCGAATTTGTGCTTTAGATGCGTTTTTCTCAACCGATTGAAAACAAAATTTATCACGGAGTTATAATTGCAATCACAAAATCACATCCAAATTTGATATATTTAAGTCACTTCGTTTTTGTGTTATGGCGTTTACATATTTCTGGCAGTTCAGACCGACAGACGGTCACTCCTTTTTTCGATTTGTTTCAAATTTTGATAGCTGTGTACACTATAGAAGTGAAATCTGTATACCGAATTGTATCCATCTGATTCTCTTCGTTTTGTAGTTATCGTGTTAATTTGCATTCGAACAGCCAGACAGACAGACTTCCTGAAAGGACTTTGTTCAAAATGTGAAAGAAATCTTCAAATTTGGTATAAAGACCGTCCGTCAAATTTCATCCGTCTAGCTGAAAGTGTTTTTGAGTTATTTTTGTCACAGACAGACAGGCAGACATTTTACAAAAATATGTTTTTCGAATTCAGAGAGATCTGAAACGTGGAGATTCGTCGAAATCTCGAGTGTCAATTTTTTGACGATAACAATACTTCCTCGAGATATTGACTCGAGAGATATTTGTGAAGAAATTCAGAGGAGGCTAGGATGACGGATCGGTGTCTTGGCTTGTTTGCAATCTTGTTTTAATTGATTATTTATTTGTGTAATTATCCTGAGACAGCTTCTAGTTGTTTTTTATGTAGGATTATAACTATTAAAAACTGTGCGTTTCTGCTCATGTTCTTGATTTACCTTCTAGTAATGCTTTTTTTTGTGTGTGTTTATCATTCTAGATCTGCTTTGTATTTGTGTCATTCGTCTATTTTTCACTTTACATAATGAGATAGATATATGATTTTATATATTGGTACATTATTTGATATTGCTGTATGTCTATGTCTACTATACTACTATATTTACTATGTCTTCCATCCTTTGGACATTGTGATATTTTTTATGCTTATGTCTGTTACTGCTTTCTACCTGAACTCAGAATTGATTTGCTAACTATTTAATTTAAATAGTTTATTTTAGTCAAATGAACTATAATGTATACCCGTATTTACCGCCCATATTCTAGCGATGACTATAAACCTTTTAATAAGTAAATAATGGTTCTCTCCCCGGCGACCCTTTCGGAGTGGTGTCTTTCAGCTTTTCGGGTACGCGGGACGCCGTGGGTTAGACCAAGACCAACATTTCTTCGCCTATACTACGTATACGAGAAAGTAAAAAACATGCATGAAGACGATCAGCTTGAAAGGAGAATACAAATACATATACATGTCTAAATTTGGTACGTATCAATGGATCTGGTCAATAATCCAAATGCAAAATTTTAACTATATATTATTTTGCGTTTTTTAATTATCATGTTCCAAATAATGGAGGATACATAGAGAAATTTTCTTTTGTAGAATTTCCTCCAAAACCTGATGCAAATACACAATTTAGAAGTAAAGATCAATGCCAAATTTCTTTCTTCCGATTCGCTCTATTTTTTCAATTATCAACTCATAGACAAAAAAATAAATTGTGGTTTATTTTTTTCCGACTCTGAGAAAATGTGAATATTTATCAAAGTTTTTGTCTCTTTTTATGATTGTAAAACAGTGAAATCTTGAGAATCCGAACTAAGTGCGACTAGCCTCTGTTCGAATATTGAAAAATTCCGATTCTCCGAATGCAATAGAGTATGGACTTTGAGCACTATTTAAAAGAATATTTAAGAATTTAAAAGAAGGAAGAAATAAATATTAGCAATATACAGTGGAGGCTTAGGTAAACAAGTTGAGAATAGTTATCTTGAGCTGGAGTGATTGTTGGTTACTTCGACGACGCGTGCTAAATATAGATAAAACAGCGCGAGCGATCGCTACGAAATTTTCTTGCATACTATCCAATGCAAATGCCTTCTATCGTATGAGCGAACAATAGTAACGAAATATAATTACATTACAGTTTTTACACTAGTTACTTTGGCTTGAATCTGACATTTTTACTGAACATACTGTGCGAATACGTATTTCGAAAGCTTTCTTGCTGATAGAATGAAGCCAAAATTTGACACGGAAATACATTTGCAGTTACCACAAACCAAATTTCATTAATTCAAGTCATTGAGTGACTTTATGAGTTATTGCGTGTACATTCATGCGAAAGTACAAGCCAACAGACAGTCAATTGTTTGACGTTTGGATTTCGCTTAAAATTGGATAAATATTTGCATTTTACAAGCTAAACTTGTGTACCAAACTTTATTTACCTGGTTCATTACGTTTTATAGTTACTTAGCTCACTTGTAATCGAGCAACCAGGCAGACAAAGTTCTACTGAATAGATTTCGTCAACCAAATTCTGTATAATTGGTCGCAAATCTAAATACCAAATTTCATCCGTCAAACTCAATACGTTTTTGAGTTATTCTACTCATTAATAGATATAATTCGAGAAATGTATGTTTTAGGATTCAGTGAAGTCTGAAATGTGGAGATTCTTCATAATTTAGAGTTCAAATTCGTCGACGATTACAAAATTTCCTTTATACTTATACGAGGAAGAAAAAAGGTGGTGGGTTAATAGTGGCTGGGATGTTTTTGTCTGCTGTAAAAGTCTTCATTGGTTATCTCTTCAGGACTGTTTGTCTTGTCCAGTCTGTCATAGATGCGATATGTCAAAGTGCGGATCGTGTAGTAAATATACTTAAAATAAATGAATCCTTTTTGAAATACAAGAATTCTCATATTCGTGTCACCACTTCCACTTGAAATGTTTCCAAGTCAAGAATCAAGATAATCACCAGGAAAATGAAGGCGGTTTCTCAACAAATCTTTTATCAGACGCTTATGCTATTGATTTGAGCTGTCATTACGGTCCGCAAGACAGCATATTTTCGCTGCTGTCTGCGGACTATCAGCCAAGTACAGCTCCTCACATCAAAAGGAAATAACTGATTTTCTTACTTATCAATTTAAATATTTCTTTTAAATTATGCAGAAACATTAGCTTTGTTTCTAATACGTTGTTATTTTCCCATCATTTTTGCTTTCTTATATACGAAGTGCAGATGATGTATTTTAATTAACAAAAATTTTGAACTCGAGATTTCAATGAATCTTCATATTTTAGACCTCCCTGTATTTTGAAAAAAAAAATTTGGCATTATATCCGTCTGGATATTACAAATACAATCAAAGCTGGAGGATGGAATGTATCGTATTGTTTTTACACCAAATTTGTAAATTTCTATTCAACTTCGAGTGAATTCCATTCAGAGGAAGTCTGTCTGCCCGACTATTCGAATATGAATTAAGACGATAAATACAAAGTCAAACGAATAAAATTCGGACACATATTTAACATCTGTACAGTAGACACATGCCAAATTTTGAACTAGTACCAATAAGGGGTAGACAATCTGTTGATCTTTTATTTTCAGAAGCATGCAAATGCGCTAATTTATAAACACAGTGACTTAAATTTATCAAAATTGGTATCTGATTTGTGACTATAATAGAAGCTTTTTGTCAAATGTTGGTGTTAATCGGTTGGAAAATACGCATCTAAAACATCAATTTGATTTTGCTATAAACCGCAAGCCATGGTTTAATCGTCAAAAAACTCGCCAAGGATAACACAATAGATTGCTAAATTCAAGCCAAATTGTATTATTTCGTAACTATTGAATGCCAATACCATCTCTCTAATCCAAAGGCCTAAAATTTTTTGCGAGGAGTGGGAAATAACACTTACCTTTCTGAGCGAGTATGAGAGAACTTTTTGGCGAGACTCACCCCCTCCCCTGCCTAAATGAAAAATTTTCAGAAAATAAATGGAAGTTAATATTATTTGAAAATTTATATCCCTATTATTCGAATTACCTATGTTCTACTATATTTTCTGCATGCTTGTTTCATATTCGAGAAAGGAAATAAGCTGTCTAAGAACAATCTTGAGAAATACAAGCAAAAAACAAAGACAAAAAAAATTGTTTCTCAAGACCTTTCTTTGTCAATAAAACCGAAATGAATGATTTCCAGATGCGAGATGCCGGTGAGACCCTTATTTATAAAATCTTAAAAGGAGGACATTTTTTACTTACCTTGACTAGATCCGGGTACTCGTAGGAAGGTAGGGCGTAGATGCAGATCTCACCCAAATCTAGGACGCACGGAAAGCCAGATTTCTCGGTGTATGCTCCCTTTTCTTTAGTTTTCCAGTAATAAACTTTCACTGCGGAAGGCTAAAAAAAATTGAGAAAATGCACTCGCAAACATTGAAGACTATTAAAAGATTTTTTTTAAAAAAATTTTTGCTTTATTCAGATACTTTTCTTGAACCAGATTGAGCAGGAAATTAACTTAAATTTTAAAAAGATTGCATGATTTTTTCCTATTTCTATTTTCTGTTTTCAAATATTTTAAGCCTAATTTTAAGGTTTGTTCGATTATTTTAATCGTCAAACTAAATATGCGTAAGAAAGAATCACAAAATAAACTAACTGAATGTAAAAACAAAACTTTGCATTTTATTCTAAAAAATTGCCTTACTGAAATTCATATTTGAGTGCGTATTTCGTTAAATTAGAGCATACGGTACTGCAAAAGAATAATCTCGTGTAAAAGAATAATTTTTTTAAATGTATTTATCACGAAATATTTTAATTGAATTCAAATCAAAACTTAGCGTAATACTCTAGAAAAGTTAATTATTGCTTTACAGAAATTCATATTTGAGTGCATATTTCGTTACATTAGGGCATATGGCACTGCAAAAGAATAATCTCGTGTAAAAGAATAATTTTTTAAGATGTATTTATCACATAATATTTTAACTTAATGCAAATCAAAGCTTAGCGTAATATTCTAAAAAAAAGTAAATTATTGCTTTACAGAAATTTATATTTGTGTGCGTATTTCTTTAAATTAGGGCATACGGTACTGCAAAAGAATAATCTCGTGTAAAAGAATAATTTTTTTAAATGTATTTATCCCGAAATATTTTAACTGAATGCAAATCAAAGCTCAGCGTAATATTGTAAAAAAGCAAATCATTGCTTTACAGAAATTCATATTTGTGTGCGTATTTCTTTAAATTAGGGCATATGGTACTGCAAAAGAATAACCTCGTGTAAAAGAATAATTTTTAAAAATACATTAATTTATTATTCTATGGTAATATCTCATTATAATCAGGTAATTTTATTAATATGTAAAGAAATCCTCAGTTAATAATTATAGTTAATTTTTCAAGAATTTCATCGATCATTTTTTCCATGACATATATATTTTTAAAAAAAGTATATATTTTACAAAATTATTAAAATTCAGAATTTAAAAAAAATCATTAATATGTTGATTAAGTTAAATATATGCTGCGAAACTAATTGACTGATTATTAAAAGCGAGGTTTGATAATATGCACTATATAGAATCGCAAAATACCTAAATTCTACTTCTACTTTTTTATGCAATTAAAAAATAGAAAATTAAACTTGTAAATCAAAATCTTTCTTACTTGTAAAGGCAGTGTCACGAAAGCCGAGAGCAGTCTCGGAGTCCACGCTCCTGCACAGACGACCACTGATTTCGCCTTGACCACTCTCTGAGAATCTACATACAATTTCACTTCCTCTTCTCCAATGGGTTCTATCCTCTGCACCGGGCTGTTGTCCCATTGGGTACCCCCTCGCTCTCGGAAGAGTTCCTGTGAATAAATTAGAAAAAATTATTATTAAGGAAATGATGAAAAAGAATATGTGTCACATATTTTTATCTAATTTGATTTGATTCACATATTTTTATCTAA
>JAPMOR010054712.1:458886-477819 GCA_026543865.1 Argiope aurantia | reverse complement strand
ATCTGATTTGATTCCTGCATGTATGGATAGAATTTTATTATCGATTTGTCACTCGATAGGAACAAGTGTTTAATCTCCTACATTTGTGTGTTATCGATGCTATTATGTTATTTTAATATTTTCAGAAAATAATTATCAATAAGTCGATTAACTAAATTTTGATTACAAACAAGTGGAGCCACCTTACAGTAAATTATGCAAGATTTCTTCTACAAGATTTAAGGTTCTATAAGGTTTATAATTAGACTCCTTTGACAACCCTCGAGCATATTATTTATATCTAATATATGCTGGTGGTAGATGTTGCATTAATTAAATATTTCGTGCATCATTACTTGATGTCCATGGTTCCTTTGAAAAACTATTTTTGAGCATCAAATTGTCATAAAAAAAGTCCGTATAATTTTAAAAGCCTTACATTCCATGTTTATAACCCCATGTTTATTGTATACATGAACTCATAGTGGGTATTATATTTCAAATTGAAAATTTTCTTTTGAAATATGTAATTTTACTTTCTGATTTCTCAAGTAAACTATACGGATAATCAACAGTTTCTTTCTAAGCTTCCAACAATATGTAAAATCATGCGAAGTATTTGATGAAGCATTATACGAAGGTCCCGTTCTAAAATGTAGATCCGTACCATGACTGTCTATCAGTGTATTTTTACATACATGAAAAAAAGGTAATTCAAAAACAAAATGACTGAAATCATTTCACTTGTGTATTGTGTAACTTGTTAAACTCAGTTCACTTGTGTATTAACCGCATGTCAGCGATTAATCGCTGCCTCCCCCCAGAAATAGCCAAGGATCAATGATAATAAACTCCTTCATTCTTTTATTGTTTGTGAATGGTACCGGAAATATCGGATTTTTTTCCCTGTGCTTTGAAACACTCACTTCTTATGTGCGGGAGTTTGAAAATGAAAATCTGAGCACTATTGGCGTTCACGGCTTTTCTCAATATCCATAATTTTAGTAGAAGAAGGAGGACAACGCCTTTATTAGAGAGTATACGGAAACCTTTCTGAGAGACTATTTCCATTGATTTACTTTTCCATGCACGAAGTATGAAAAGAAAAACAGCACTGTAATCGTCAAAAAATTCGAACTAGAGACTTTCACGTTCAGACCTCCCTTAATTCAAAAACTCATTTTTGGAATCGTTTCCTTGTCTACGAACACGAAAACTCAAAAACGCTTTGAGCTAGACAGATGGAATTTGGTATGAGGTCTCTTCCTAAATCTGTACCAAACTTTGAACGAAATCCATTCATATGAAGTTTGCCGGCCTGCTTGTCCAAGTACAAATGAACACAATAATAACAAAACGTAAGAGTTACAAGAATGAAATTTTGTTCATAAATTTAACATCTGAAGCAAAGTTTTTGTATCAAACATTGAACTGAATTCGTCAACACTTTGATTTCTGTGCTTTCGAATGCATATGAAGGAGATTACACAAAAATATAACGACTTAGATGAATGTTACAAAAATTTAGTATCCAAAAATGAGATTTTCATCAAAATTTGAATAAAATATGTTCAAAGACTTGCCGTCTGTTGGTCTGTACTTTCGCAAGCGGTAACTTAAGAAAATGGAGATGAATAAATGAAATTTAGTGTGTGATCTGTGTCGTATATATATGAATTTGCTCGGAGAAATAAAATAGGTGTCCAAAACGCACATTCGTGTTTTTTTTACTAAACTGTGAGGTAAAACACAGTTATTTGTGGGACTCTAAAGACAATAATCTGAGCACTCATGGCATCCACTATTTTTCTAGAGGTCCACAATTTCTATACCTTTGTGTGTGGGAGGGTAAGATGAAAGAAAGTTTCAAGGAGATCACTACCAATAGTTTCGCTTAGCATTACTTGCAAATCAGTTTCAAAAAATAAATACAAAACCATCAACTTTAGCTAAAGAGTCTACCTACCTGTATTGCAAGAACAGCTTTCTGGGCGAGCAATATTCCTCCACTGTTGTCCATCAGAACTCCATGAACTTTGTCGAACTTCAGGAGTCTCGAGAACAAAGTTTCCGTCCGCGGATCCGACATGTCCAAACTTTCGGGGCAGTACTTCTTCATGTTGTCGATTGTGTCCTGGTAATGTTTCATGTCGTCAGGTGATTTCGCTATGCCGATCATACCAGTGTTACTGAAAATTAAAATCTGCCGTCAAGAAGACATCAAAAATCTGAATTCTTGGTACATAAGATATATAAAAGGATATCCCAAAATTAATGCAAGATTTGAATTTGCCACTATTCGTACATTGAAGTGTTGGCAACCCTATTAAAAAATCATTTGACAGCTGGTAGTTTAGGGTTACTAAAAATGGAACGTTACGCGATAGAACAACGCATTAATGCAAGATTTGAATTAAATAAAAGAGTTTGACTGTTTTTTCTTAAAATTGTTATATTTTTATTGAATCGTAAAGTGATACATGATAGGTTTATATATGAAATAATACATTAGGCAAATACGTACTCTCTCTCGGCTTTGATCGCATGTACACACACTTTTGTCGAAATTTTCCATGACCGTTTTGCATAAATGTGGCTGAATTTCGTTAACGCAGCGCTTAATTTCCTCCTTTAATGCACGCCCGCTTGTCGGCTTGGTGCCATAGACATTTGACTTCAAATAACCCAGTAAAAAGAAATCCAATGATGTCAAATCACACGATCTAGGGGGCCAATTTTCAAATTTTTTAACTGTGGCCACCAGACTTACATTATTTTTAAAATATTGTTCGACAATAAAACACGTTGTCCTACCGTGAAGCGCTCCATTTTTACTAACCCTAAACTATCAGCTATCGAATGGTTCATTTAATAAGGTTGCCAACACTTCATTGCATAAATGGTGGCAAATTAAAATTTTGCGTTATTTTTAGGACACCCATTATCAGGAAGTGATCAAATCTTTCTTCATTAAGAAGAAACATTTCTCCACTATAATAATCGACAATTTTCCTTTATATAGTATAGTTTTCCTTTATATAGTATTGTTAGAAGAAAAAAGATTAGGAAAAGAAGGTTAGTAAAATAATTTCGTTGTAAAATGTTTTTCTTCAAAGTGATAGAGCTCCTAAACGAGACAATCTAACATAACTTGGCGAACGAAATATTCTTTTTTATTCGCCAAGAATCTTCAAATTTCTTCGTATGTGCGGGAAAGTTCCCATTTGTATTTTCGAATCGCTGTAGTAAGGGAAAATTGCGAATGGTACATACTTAACACATTAAGAGCCAAGCTTATTTTGGCGACTTTTTCGTCTAGTCGGCGATACCCGATTTCATTGATACATTGACAAATAGAGATCTATGTAAAGTTACGTTAAAACTAAAAGCATTTCGATGCATCATTTTGAGACTTTCATATTCTAATTTATTCATTGGATATTATTTTTTAAATGTGTATATTTATCTTTTACTATTAAAGTATTGAATAGTATTAAATCATTACGAAGTTGCATATAAATAATAATTAACTTATATTTTAAAATATTTGGACCTGTTTTTCAAACATTTAATCTAAATACAGCACTTTTAAAATTGATTTAATAGCAGATTTAACAACTGTTGCGAGCAAGGAATAAGGTTAGGTTGAGAAAAATGAGCAAACATTTTTAAGAAATGTCTGCTTGATACACACAGTTATTGAAAAAGCATGTTTACACATGTTATAGAAAATTTGTCTTTCGAAACAGGTTGTCACTCTTGATGTGACGTGACTGCTTTTTTACTACTGCAAGATAGCAGAGAATTCCAAAATTAAATTAGAGCTGCTCACTCGACATGTGTGACGAGGCCATGAGTTTACTTCATTGTTTTCTTTCAAATGGACCACGTGACTATGAACTTGGCTTCGTAATGTCTTGCCAAAGAAAATGGTTATTTCGTTGCGAAATGTCCTCCAAATAGCTGTTTTTATTTCGTCGTACAAGTAGTATACAAACAGAAATTATTATCAAAAAATTTGACTTCGAGATTTTCACGAGTTCACACTATTCAAACTTTTCTGAGTTCAAAAATACATTTTTTAAAATTATGTCTGTCTGTGTATACGATAATTAAAATCGCTCATAACTAGACAGATAAGATTTTATTTGTAAATCTCAACACCTAATCAATAGATTAAAGTAATAAATTTCTATCAATCGAATTTGTCCATCTGTATGTATACGCACATAACTCAGAAATGCGAAGAGCTAAACAGATTTATAATCAGAATTACAGATGAAATTGAGCCGCTGTAGTCTGGTTGATATATTTCGTCTTTGCGGACGGAGGGTTTCGGTTTCGATACTCGATTCCATGAAGGACCGTCATGCAAGTAGGACAGGTGCACGTTACATCCGTTAGGGCTAAATGCCCTCCCACTAATGTGGTACGGGATTTTGGAGAGAGTGCCGACTCAGGTAATGTCCTCGCCATCCAAAGGCGGCTCAAAATTACGAGGTCCGTCTCAAAACAACCCTACTAACTAACTTTACTGGAGAAGGGAGAAAGAATACTCACACCATGAGTGTCTTCCCCACTTCTATTTCCAGTTCGCTCCACATTCGGATAGCATGTGGCATCATCTCGCAGAAGAAAGGCTCCTCATACCCTGATCGGATAAGTCTGCTCTCACCGTGCGAACTGCCTCGGGTGTGGGGATGGCTGAACTGGAAGATAAAACATAGTTTAGGATGGAATTAATTATAAATTTTTAAAGATTAAGATGAAATAAATTATAGATTTTTAAAATTTAGATGCCACCGTCCTGGCATAGGGGTAACGTGTCTTCCACATGATCTGGACGTCCCGGGTTCGGGTTCAAGTTCGGGCATGGTTGCTCTTCTTCTGTGTTCTATCTATGAGGTGTGCGAATGTGCCCCCCCCCGTAAAAAGGGTTTGTGCAAGCGAATGTGACGTATGAAGTAGGTAAGTCGTACTCTTAGTTCTAGTTGGCGCTACTGAAAAAACAAGAGGCGCCCACTCGGCATAAATCGCTGACAGATAACTGTCAGCGTGTTTGTCAAGTGCCATAAGTTACAACAACACAATGTTTTGGATGAAATTACTTATTGGTTTCTTTTTAGGTTTAAGATGAAATTGATTATTGATTTTTAAAATTTAGGACTAAATTAATCATTGATTTTTAAAGGTTAGGATGAAATTATACTTGATTTTTTAAAGTTTAGGATGAAATTAATTATTGTTTGTTTGTTTTTTAAGTTTAGGATGAAATTAATTATTGATTTTTTCAGGGTTCAGGATGAAATTAATTATTGATTTTTTTAAGGCTTAGGATGAAATTAATTATTGATTTTTTTCAGGGTTCAGGATGAAATTAATTATTGATATTTTTTAAGGTTCAGGGGGAAATTAATTACTGATTCTTAAAGTTTAGGACTAAATTAATCATTGATTTTCAAACTTTAAGGTGAAATTAGTCATTGATTTTTAAGATTAACGATGAAATTATTTATTGATTTTTTAGGTTCAGGGTGAAATTACTTATTTATGTTTTAGGTTTAGAATGAAATTAATCATTGATTTTTAAGGCTAAGGATGACATTAATTATTGATTTTTAAAGTTTAGGATGAAACTAATTATTGATTTCTAAAGTTTAGGATGAAATTCAATTGAAATGGCTGTAAGTAACTGATTAAACTATTAAGTTAATCATAATTTTCTAAATCAGTTATTGGTTAATAGATGGCCTTAAATTTATAAACTTTTTAATAAATATTATGAAGAGTTACGTGTTTTCAATATGCCTTTTCATCTTTTCAAAATTAAATGTCTACGACTTTTAACTCATAAATAATTATTATGTTTTTTTATTGACGATAGCACTGTCCGTGAGGTGTAAATATTTTTGTGTGTGCATATTTAATTTGAAACTCGATGTTCTCTATCTTGTGTCAATGTATTGATTTTGTACCATGTGGTATTATAATTATATTTTCTATAATGTACATTTTTAAATAAATATTTGGCTGTACTGTTACCAAATAGGGCATCTATATCATTAGTTAAAAAATTAGTAATGAAGGAAATGAAATTTTTTATCGCTATGAAATGGAAGTTGGATCATTTATTACAATGATAGTTTTCATTCTCTATCAAATATGCTATAGTGCGAAAAGATATTATCTAGCCATTATATCGCACCATGCCATGAAAAAATTCAAGCCGACTACTTTCTGTAGCTACTCAGTAAATTTCAGAGCTGTTTGTGGTTTTTGGCCAGCTCTTTTGAATCTTTTTAAAATCGCCAGCCTACTCTCGACGGCCGTTCATTAACTTTGTTCCGAATAGTCACTGTTATAAAACGACATTGAAATCTACAGACTATTGTTTCTAATCTTGCTTCCCAGCACAGTTAGTTCCATCGTAGGAAAGACAGTTGCACGGTCAGCTCTATTGAATGCTGATCGGATACCGGATTGGACTTGGAGTCAAACTTGGCGACAATTTTGCATCTTTGGCGACAAATATTAATTGATACTAGATAGATAGCAGGATGATGCTAGAATGTTCAGGTTTTTTTTCGATAGGACCAAAAGGACGCGAGTTATGCTTGATTGTTCGAGAACCTTTTGTGCCCTGCTATAAAAGGTCAGAAGTTGCAAGCCGAATTTGATCGTATAGATAGACAACGACGAATTAGTTGGATCAGTCCAACGAAGTGCAAACTTTGAGTAGAGTTCAAGCAATCAGTGGATTGAGAATTAGTACCAAGATCTGAGTTTTGGAGATAAGCATTGAAGTAGCATGTGGTCGTATAGGTGAGTCGGCAATCGGGTACAGCTAAAGCGAGGAGACAGTTGAGAACAGCAGGCGTTTGGAGAGACCTTAGTAGCTGCGTAGATTCCCTCCTCCTGCTGAGTTCGGTCTTGCCGTTTTTTGTGCTGTTACTACCGATTACTACTTGTGGGCTACTGTTTGTTGTAAGTGTTGCTATATATTGCTAGTGTACCTCTCGGCGGTGTTTCGTTGTCTGAGTATTCGTGTTTTCATGTTAAAAAGCATCGTTATTTGTTATTGAGACATACTGACTGTGTCACCATACACCCACTACAGCGACTCGTTCGAGTTTAGAGGAATTAATTTTGCCCGTAACAGTATCTTTTTCCGTTAAAGATTTTTAATCAACTTAGAACCGACGTAAGTTGAAACGAAAAGTTGTATTTAGAGACTCAACGACATTTCCAATTTAAAATTTCCAAGTAAATTAAATATCTTTCAGTTTTCCTCTCCAACGAGTTTCTGCGATAACGATACTAAAATGTACAAATTTTGATGGAAAGATAGATTAAGACACGGAACTCTTCTAATAATATTTATTGAATGAACAAAATAAGTTTCGCCAAATACATCTTGAATGAATACGATTCAGATTGTGTGTTCTTTTTGGCGAAACATAATCCTCATCTTGCGTGAAAAATGAAGCGTCGCACAAATAGCCACCAAGGAATGAAAGAAAGCACAGAGGAGAAAATGATTCACAGCCATTCATTTCATTCACAAGGGCCTGAAGGAGATAAGACAAATTCCGTATAGAATTTCTTTAAAAAGCGAGAAACCGTGCCGAAAGAGAAACTGATTTATATCAGGCGTGGTCGAAGGTTTGTTTTTGTTCGCGAAAAAATGTTAATTACAGCAGCAGATGAAACATATATGGCAAATTAAGTAAATTGCCTGCTGAATTATTGGATGGTAGATGAAAAAGATATATAATGCCATTTCTTTCTTTTCACTGATTTTGGTAAACATATTATACGAAACAATAAAGTCATTCATTGAATTAAAGCATAAAATTAATAACTAGAGTAAACTATTAAACATATTCACAGATTTTGATTCCGCTGTTGTATAAACGAAAGTAAAGAAAGATATACTACCAAGAATTGTTACTTTCTCGTACATTAAATGCAAGAAGAAGAAAAATTGAATGAATACGATACTTGAAGTTAAGAGTGAAAAGGAGAGTACGAGTGACCATGCTATTTAAAAAAACATAAAGAGCTTCAAAAATAAAATTTGGCACACAGATTTAACAACTAAAGTGAAGCTCCATATCAGATTTTTAGAAAAAAACAGTCAAGCGGTTGGCCATCTGTCGGTCCGTACTTTCGTATGCACGTAAACACGTTAACTCAAAAACATAAAGACATAAATAAATGAAATTTGGTACATAGTTTTAGCATCTAAATCATAGGTCCATATCAAATTTTGAATCAAATCTATCAAAAGGTTTACCGTCTGTCGGTCTGTACTTTTGCCTGCTTGTAAACACGATAACTCAAAAAAAAAATTATAACGCTTATTATATGGATACGCAAAGGGCGTAAAATTGATAGATTAAAGAAAAGAAAATGTAGCCACACGGAAATACACAGCAGGCCAATGGATCACAGCCCCAATGGATTTATTGATTCAATTAAAATACTTTTTCAATCATAACATAAACTGTAACAATCATTACGATCATAAAATCATAGAACAATTTCTCAACCTATATCAATGGGGGGGAGGGTTCTATTGTATTTCTTTTTGTTTAATACTTGCTCCTCCGTTAAATGAATGCTATGCAATCATCTGTGCCAGATTATCGAATTAGCAAAGTAGGCCACTATCCAAAAATCTCTAACTTTAGAAGGCCTGATATTTTTTTGAGAAATATTTAGAGTAATTTCATTTTGTACTTCCATTTGAACTACAAAGATCATGCATTAGAACTTAATGGAGATACAATCAAAGTTCGATTGAATTTCATATCATTATCCTGTCTTTCCTTTTCATGTTTTCAAATTCTCCCATATTTCAGTGCGGTTATGTTACTTTTCTTTAAAAAAAAAAAAAAAAAAAAAAAAAAAAAAAAAAAAAAAAAACTTTTTTTTTTTTTACATTTGGCCTAGTTATTTAAAACTCAAATGCTCTAGCAAACGTTGTATTAGGTAAGTAATATTCTATTAAAAATATTTATATTTTCTTTCATTTTGATTAAAATTACTTAAATTTTTCATTTTTATGAGGAAGATACCCAAACCAATTCTCTTGCAACTGATTTTCTACTATTGCATGTCTTGCTATTTCAATTTATCACGATATTTGTCATTGATTATAAAAAAATTAAAATAAAATCCATAAAAAATATCTTTCAAGTTGAGAAAAAAATGGGGACTTGAATTGCCTAAAGGGTTAATACAGGGCTTAAGCCGGTATAGGAAATAATGGCAAAAAAGGTAAAATAACTCTTCTAAATGAAAAATAACTAAGGAATATATTCATAAAATGCACTTCAAAAAGAGCAAAAAAAGGACAAATTGAATTGAATTTTCGACTAGCTTGACGTTTTTAAAAATTGTACAGAATCGGAATTTTTCTTAAGTGATTGTAATTGCTTCCTTCTAAACGTGAATACTGAAAAGCGAAAGGAATGAATATAGACTTAATTCTCCGCTTAAAATTCTCATCGGGACGCAATTCTTTGAGGGTTTTTGAAAAATGTGATACAAAAACTTCTATCTCTATTTCCTTTTATTTATTTACTAGCCGCCTTTGGCAACCAGCCGGTTCGCCAGTATTACCGCTCGCTACAATTTTTAATTAAATATTTTAAGTAACTGGTCTCTTAAAGGATTCTCAAACAAAACATTTTTAATCTTCAAATTTTGATAGTCATATCAAACTTATACTGTTTAGATAGTTTCGTTCAATTTACTATATATATTTTGCTAATTAGTTGTCATTTCCGGCAAAACTTCAACTTTAATTTAAAATGTAAATGATGAAATTGCAATTAATATTAAGATATTTTTAATAAAACCAAGCGTTTTATTTTATTTATCATCTTTATTGTTATTTATTAATTACTAGCCGCCTTTGGCGACCAGCCGGTTCGCCAATATTACCGCTCACTACAATTTTCAATTAAATATTTTAAGTAACTGGTCTCTTAAAGGATTCTCAAACAAAACATTTTTAATATTCAAATTTTGATAGTCATACCAAACTTATACTGTTTAAATCGTTTCGTTCAATTTACTATAGATATTTTGCTAATTTGTTGTCATTTCCGGTAAAACTTCAACTTTAATTTAAAATATAAATGATGAAATTGCAATTAATATTAACATATTTTTTAATAAAACCAAGCGTTTTATTTTATTTATCATCTTTATTGATATTTATTAATTATTATTATTATTGAATGTGAATATTGCAAACAGAATCGCTCGGTATTTAAGTCTTATGTGAACTACAAAATATTTTTCATAATTTATGTAATATCTCAAACAATAATTCAACAAAAATTTCTGAGATTCAGCATAAAATTCAGTTTTTAGTTTTGCTTTCAAAAGGATTGAAATGAAACCAATAATAATATTTTGTTCCTGCCTATAAATATATTTCAAAAATTATGAAGTCTAAATTTAATACAGTAAGGTATCATATTCTGAGAAATATTCTGGACAAATCAAATTTTAAATAAATGAATGAATGTTTCTATTTTCCACGATCAACTAAGACTTATTTATGAAGTTTTGAAATGTTAAAAATTTAGAAAAACTCAACATTTTCATAATCTTAGGCCAATTAATCTTGAGAAACCTACGCGCTGATTGGTGTATTTTCTTTGAAGCGAATGATGGAAAATCTAAAATTATCCTTTTTTTATTGAATAGTGATATTCAAATTTTCTTAAATCAGTTTGTTTAAGTGATTGGAAATTAACTCTTAAAAGTCAGTGATTTAGTTAATTGGAAATTAACTCTATGACCACCATAAAATCTGTGCTTTCTCTTGTTGTGTATGCATTCTCCTTAATATCCGCTCGAATAAATCACCACATACAAAAGTACTACATAGAACAAACACATCAAAAGTAAACATAACATTTCAATAGTTGCCAAAAACAAAAGAGAGAAAAATGCAATTAATAAGCAGACGATATTTAGAAAAGTACAAATATTTAGACTGGAAAATGAAATTATCTGAAATTAACTACACGCGCAGACGATATTTACAAAGGTAAAAATATTCAAACCTGAAAAGGAAAATATGTGAGTTATTCCATCAATAAATGCCATAAGTTTGTTTATATCTTCATTATTTTATGAGTCATTAAACATCAAAATGGGTCCGGAACTAAATAAACACCCTGTATAGAGAGCGTAAAAGATCATAAAATAATTTTTCTTGAATTTATTTTTTAGAAAAAATAATATTTCATATTTGTTTCATTTCCTACAAACACGTGCCGAAAATTATATTTTTGCAGATTTCATTTCCAAAAAGATTTAATTTATTTTTAATTGGAGCTTTAATCAATGTGATGGCAACACTTTGAAAAGAGCTAATTTTTTCCCATGAATGCGAAACGTGCTTAATTTTAATTTTTATTATTTACGAAAAAAATTATTGAAAAACATAGTTAAAATATTTATTTAAAAATTCATTAAAAATAGAAATTTAATTTTAAGATTAAAACATTAGTATCATTTAAAAGATAAATTTTTGATCTTTAACTTCATGTAAAAATATTTTTTGTGCGGTAATATTTTTGGAAGTTATAGCAGAAACACGTCAAAATTTCGCTTAATTTTTAAATAAATACAATTCTAGTTAAAAATTCGAAAAAATAACCCCCAAGTGCACATTCCCGGCCTCCAAGGTATACACGTGCGAAATTTGGTAGCTGTAGGTTGAATGGTCTGGCCTGTGGAGCGTCAACACACACACACACACACACATTGAGCTTTATTATAAGTATAGATATAGATTTATTGCATTGTACTTTCTCCATTGCAATATTTTACTTTTTTTCTTTTATTTTATCCTAGATTTTAGATCACACATTTTTTTTCTCCTATATTTAAATAGATTGTTTTATTTCTTATGGTTTTATACTTAAAAGTCCGCAAAGACAGGACAAATTAGCAATTCAAAAATTGCCCATCATGCTGTGGAGAAAAGTTGTTTATAATTTTTGGATGAATGCTTCATTTTCACATTACATTAGGCAATAAAAATATAGCCCTAATACATTTTAATGCTTTTAAACATTTTTCGATTCTAAACAGATTTCGATGGTGGTCAAATTCACGTGATACACACCAAATGCACTGTACCGCTCTTTGAATTTTGCAATAAATTGCACATCTTGCATTAATTCTAGTTTCTGGTTGCGTACCTTTGACATCAGATGTTTTAACTACATTGAACATAAGATCATTTCAATGAAATTCATCTGAATTTGCCCTTGGATCCTAAAAAATTGCATTGCAGATTCAACCAGTGAGTTCGCGTGTTTTTAAGGCATTTAAAGTGTTTTTGAAAATAATTTTTTAGAAATACAACGAGGAAGTGGCGTGTTCTAAACATGCTTGGAGCATGCTCGGTTGTCAAATAGTAAATAATATTGAGAGCGATAACATTGTTCTTACGTTCGTCGTGGCCTTTCACTTGATAATGAATTTCATCAAGGTCAAATGATAACAGAGAATGATATAACAGTGTTATCTTTGTCCCTCACCTATAATGTGGCGCTTGTAAATTCTCAGTTATTAATCACGTGAATGTGAAAGACAAGCTGTCAGCGTAGTAAGTAAACCTGATTCTTAGAAAAAAAAGAGAAAATGTAAAACTTTTTTTTCCCCTTTTTTTTTTTTTTTTTTTGCCTAGAGCAGTTTCGACAGAAAATTCTTCTCCTCTGCCCACTTTTTTGCATATCTCCAACAACTCATTATGTTATATGTTATCAAAATTGTTTGCTCCTACTTAT
This sequence comes from Argiope aurantia, assembly GCA_026543865.1. NCBI lineage: Eukaryota > Metazoa > Arthropoda > Arachnida > Araneae > Araneidae > Argiope > Argiope aurantia. The sequence goes on along the minus strand of JAPMOR010054712.1, from coordinate 465,016 downwards.
TGGGTAAACCAATGCTCACGAATGGAGTAAATAAAAACTTTAACGATATTTGAGCCGCTAGACCAAAATATAGTAACATGTTTCACCCATCTTAATTTTATTTTTAAAGTTCGCTCTTAAGTAATAACGGTAACATAACAGTTAAGTATAACAATGGTAACATAACAGTTAAGTATAACAACGGTAACATAACAGTTAAGTATAACAACGGTAACATAACAGTTAAGTATAACAACGGTAACATGCAGAATGACGACTGTATTCAGTTTCGCCGCAACGCGTTCGTATATAATTACATTAACTGAAAGAGTGATAAATATTCTAATAAGATAAATTTAAGAAAATTTCCAATTTCTTAGATTTTCCAACAACGTATTTTTTCATTTCGAATTTATTTTTATTAATAATAAAGATGGGGGTGCTGTGTATATTAACAGCTACTAAATTTAGGATACAGATGTATACTTTGAAGGTCAGAAATATGCACATCTGAGAAATTTTTTCGAAATTTTAATTTGTAATTTAATTTATTACAAATTAAATGAATTTTGGAATTTTGCTGCGATAACTCACAAGAAAATAACAGTATGAAAATAATTTTTGAACTGCCTTAAAATAAAAAAAATAAAAAAACTTTTTAAATGTTGCTAAATTAATAATGATACAAATTTGTCAATGAAAAATTGTAAATTTATTGTTAGCTCCAAAATTGTAAATTAATAATGATGCAATGTTGCTTTATATTTAAAAGTTAAATATTTTATGACTTAATGTCAAGAGAATAAGAAATCAGTATCATGTCTGTGTAGTTTACATAATAAATATGAAAATGAAGTTTCAGTACCGCGAAATTTCGACGACAGATGAAACAACAATTACCTTCTTAAAGAATTATCATGTTAAAAGATTTGACTTTGATGATTTATATAAATTTAAGATGATTTATATATTATACTTTGGTGATTTATATAGCGCAAAACAAGTGTTATTATATTAAACTAACACGGCTTTAATTTCTCTCACAATTTGGTAATAGAATAATATTGGAATAGATTTAACAACATTTTCTTGTGGGAATCAAGAATATTAAATCCTTTATGAAAAATGTAATTGAAAGGAAACACAAATAATATTCTCTGCACGTCACCTTGTCGGCAAAGGCAGCTATCGTAACATGAAAATAAAATTTAACTTTCACACGCACGTTACGCGTTCATGAGTAAAATGAGATCTTCGTCAGCGTGTTAAAAATTATCTTGAATAAAACTAAAATTAAAAAATTATTTTAAATGCTACTGCAAATAGAATCTACGAAAGTGTAATTTTTCAGTTTATATCTGTATGAAATGAAAAAAAAGCATAAAACATGATATTTTCTAGAAAAAAAAATTCTAGAAACGTTAAAAATATCTATATTCATTTTAATCGGAACTGAACAGATGAGTTTTTAAACAGTAAGTATTAAACATATATCTAGTTTTAAAAATAGTCTGAATGAATTTAAGAATGACATTTTGCGCAGTTGGAGTCAATAAATGGTCTGATCAATTAAGAATTTTAAACTTTTATTCTGATTTTCTGCCCTATGAATCATCTTTTATAAAATAATGAGACATTAACATTTTAAATTTAAAAAAAAAACTTCCACTTTTTTGTAACTGAAATTGAGTCATTTTGAAATTTGAATTACTGTTTTATAAAAATACTGGATTTTAAAACTCTCTATTGACAATTTGGAAGAAACTGTGGCCAGAAGAGTTTTCCAAAGGCTGATTGGACGTTAAATAATGAATTTAAAGATCGTTTTGAAATAATGATATTTTTCATAATTCGGTCTCATTTGATCGTAAAAGAATGAAAAGTTTTTTTTATTTAAAACTTGGAGTGCCAAGAACATTAGATAAAATATGATTCACAGAACCAAAGGACCGAATAAAATTTCAATTTCATAATTCTTTCAGAAGTACATTAATTGACAAAAACAAATCAAACGTTATGATATGCATCATTTAAATCCTGGATTTTACGGATTAAACTGGATTAAACTGGATTTTACGATGAAAGAGAGAAATTTCTTTTGGATAATCCATTAAGATATTGCATAAACTCCAAAAAATTATTTTTAATTTTTAATCAATTCCGTTTCAGATTAAAATTTATATTTTAGGAAAGATGATAGTTCATGATGATGTTTCATAGTACAAAGAATAGAAGATGTAAGACTCCTGAAATACTACGAGTTGTATGAGTATCAAAATTTGAACCTTAAAAATATTTTGCTGTAAAAGGTAATAAAATATTTAATTGGAAAATTTTAGAGACCATTAATCCCTCCCGGCAAACCAGCTGGTCGCCAAAAACGTCTGGTTTATAATATATTCAAAAGTTTTTTTTTTAATAAGATGAAAATATATAACAATATACAATATCCCAAAACATACAGCTCTGAAATTTGCATTCTTTTGAAAAATTCTATTATTGTATTATCTCCAAAAATTAGATACAGCATTAAAATAATTTGACAGGAAACTGTGAATTATTGCGAAACATTGTTGCAAAAAAATTATGAAAATTACACTTTTGTTAATTGAGCAACGCTATGCAGTGGCTTAACTGAGATATAGCGCGAGGTGTCATTGATGCACAGGCATCTGTACCGCATTTCAATTTTGAGCCTAAAACTTACTGAATTATAATTTTAAATATAGGAAGAGGAAAAATATGATTAAACCTTGCATCAGCATCTGTTTTATAATGTTGCAAAAGTATATAGATCACATCAAAAAGATTCATACAATAAAAATTAATCATGTATATATTTAAACATGCCTTTTAAAATTCTGTTTTGAAAAGCGGACTATATTTAAGATTGTAAGACGTTAATCGAAGAATAGATAACTTTTCCCTTATTTATTTGATTAGATGATATTTTCCTCGAACAACATAAGTGCTGCAATTTCTAGTTAAGGTTCTGATAAGACGTCAAGTTACTTACACCCAGGGAAATTAAATTTGTTAAACTGGCTTTACATATTAATATACTAAAAAGTAGAAAATAATTTATAAAAAGCGCATAGACGTCAAAACAAGATTTTAATATTATGAAGCGTTGAAGACAACATTTTAAGGAAACTAAACCGCAAAGAGTATCATAATGCAGAAAACATTAATTAGAAATCAAAATATACTAGCCACCTCCGAAGACTAGTTGTACATCTGCTATATTAATATAATTAATCTAGTGAGAAAGTAATTATTGATCAATTACGTCTTATCGCAATGATAGACAATACTATTTTAAATTAGAATATTAAACATAAAACATTCTTATTGTTTAGAAATATGTGCAAATTGCTAAAGTGGTCTGAATGTTAAATCTCAGGGTTTAGTTTTATTTTGCGTTGTTTTTTAAATCTGAAGACAGTAGGGAACAGGAGACGATTAATGATGTATTAGGATTCATGAGCGTTCATACGAAATAAAAATTTTTAAATTCGATACTGCGGTTGTGGCAGGCGAACTCTACAGCAGGATTTCCCCATGCAAAGTATACAATGAGACTTTCCTTCTTTCTTTATGTCTTTTTTTTCAATTTCTTTCGAAAATGATGGGCAGAAGGAGGAATTTTTTATAGTTATTAATATTTAGTTATTTTATTATTTTATAGTTATTTTTATACTCATTATATTTTTTTATTTTATATACTTATAGAATATGAATATGACAAAAATTTCCAATTATGTACTTCTGCTTGCATGTGAGGATTTAACATTTTTTTCCGATCATTTGATTATTTGTGTCTTACACTTTAATAATTTAACAATCGCCACATTTCTGATAAAAAAATCACTTTTAGCTAAAAATTAAATTTTTAAAAAGCGATGGAAAAAAATGTTTTTCGAATTTTTTATACCAAATATCAGTAATAAAAGAACAGACTGCTAGCATTAATGCCTGATTTTAATCTAGTTCAAGTACAAACGATATTATCTTATCTAGCAGTCAGAAGTCCAAACACTTACTTGTTCTAGAAGTATAACTTTTTTCCCAGCTCTGACCAGATTCAGGGCTGTCCAAGAACCCACAATTCCGCCTCCAACAACCGCATGCTCGAATTCGAATTCAGGCATCCCCGTTACTAATAGAAATAATTAGAATTGGAAGACAAGAAAACGTACAGCTTAACAACAGAAGCAATGTACCATCTGCGAAATGCTAAATTGCTATTTTATAACTGCTTATCTTCAAAAACAGGCGGCAGCACGGAGAATAGCAAGCATTGCGCAATTATTGCGCAGGGTTCGTTCAAGGTCAGATGACTTAGCTACTAAATGAGAGTGTTTACGATAAAAAATGACACTTGGGGAAAATTTATTGAATGCCCTTCAAACAATTTTTTTTCATTTAAGGTCTTTTTTTTTTTTTTTTTTTTGTTGTGGAACTGTTATGTTTTTAGGGACCCCCCCGATTTTCCCCCCTTTTTTTTTTTTTTTTACCTCTTCATATAGAAAGTATAGTAATCGTCCAAAAATTCAAATTCGAGATTTTGACAAATCTCCTCGTTTCAGACCGCCACAAGTTCGAAAAATAATTTTTGGAAAATGTCCGCCCACCTATATGTCTCTGACAAAGATAACTCAAAAAACATTGAACTAGAAGGATGAAATTTGGTATACGGTCTTTACACTAAATTCATAGATTTCTATCAAATTTTTAATAAATTTTGTTCACTCCAGCTGTTCGAATATAAGTTAACGCGAAAACTGCAAAACGAAAAGAGAGCTAGATATATGAGATTTGGTAAGCATATTTAACACTTATGGCATGCACACCTGCCATAATTGTACTAAATGCAACAAGAATAGATTGTCTGTCGGTCTGTACTTTCAAGAACATGTAAATATGTTTTGATCATTCAAAAACATAATAACCTAAATATATCAAATTTTGTATGGGATTTTAGGAATTCAAGTGACTAATCTCGGCGTTTCAGATATCCCTGAGGTCGCAAAACACATTTTTGTGACAAAGATAAATCAAAAACGCTCTAAGCTAGATAAATGGATTAAATTTGCAATAAAGTGCTTAAATTTCCTTAAGCCTCCAGCTAGGTATCCCGCGATTTCAGCAGGCCGCGGTGGTCTGGTGGTAAGGTCTAGGCTTCGTAACCGGAGAGTTTCAGGTTCGAGACTCGATTCCACCGAAGAACCGTCGTGTAAAGGGGTCTGTTGCACGTTAAATCCGCCTTGACCAAACGTCCTCCCGCTGGCGTGGTGTGGTGTGGAGAGGGGGGTGCCAACTCAGGTGTCGTCCTCGTCATCTGACCGCGGTTCGAAATTACGAGGTCCGTCCCGAAATAGCCCAAGTGTTGTTTCAAACGGGACGTTAATATAACTAAACCAAACCAAACCCGCGATTTCCGTGGGTTGGCAATCAGTCCATTTTTTTTTTTTTTTTTTTTTTTGCATCCTGCATTTTTCTCAGTTTAGAGTGTTTATTTTTACGACTACAGATTTTTATTATATTATATTATTATTGCGTAACATATAGTATCAGTTGACTTTCTTTGAGAAATATTTGAATTTATTTGAAACATAGAATAGCGATAGTGAAAAACATAAGCAGTCATTTCGAAGAATTATGCAGATTTCCCAAATTTGTAGATTTTTACCAAATTTCAAGCAAAATCTATTCAGAAGAAGTCAGTCTGTCTGACAGATGTTCGAATATGAGTTAATACGATGACTACAAAACGAAGAGAGCTAGAGGCACAAATTCGTCACCTCAGATTTAACATCTATATTGTAGACATTTATCAAATTGTAAGCCAAATGCAGCGAGGGGCTGAACGTCTACCGGTCTGCACCTTCAGATGCAGGTAAAAGTGAAAATTCAGCCATTTAAATATATCACATTTGATATGTGACTTTATGACTAAAGTTGTAGTTTTATATCAAATTTTGGTTTCAATCGGTTGGAGAAAATGAGTCTAAAGCATAAATTTGAGTTTCGGATACCATTTACTGCATTCCAGGGATAAATCATCCAAAAAACTCGCCAAGCATCATCTAATGGATTCCGTAAAAATGCTAAATTCACGCCAAAGGTTAATATTTTGTAAATAGCGTAA
>JAPMOR010054712.1:441405-458876 GCA_026543865.1 Argiope aurantia | reverse complement strand
AGATTCAGGAAAATGCTAAATTCACGTCAAAGGTTAATATTTTGTAACTGCTGTACGCCTTTGCCTCATCCAAGTTCCATAATTTTTATAGGGTAGCTGGGGGTAACATATTTACTAGAAACTATGAAAGGTTTAGGGGGACCATACCCACTAGTTTTTTTTTCACTTATTTTCTTAACTTTTTTTCTTACAAAGCACACAAAGTGAAACTAAACAAAGTAAAAAAAAAAAATCGAAGTCGAAATTTTTAGAAACCCACGTTTCAGCCTTCCTTGAGTTCGAAAAACATATTTTTGAAATCATGTCTATTTACATGTGAACACAATCATCCAAAAATGCTATGAGCTAGATGGATAAAATTTGGTAAGTGGTCTTTACAATAAAATCGTAGGTTTCTATCAAATTTTCGACAGAATCCACTCAACGTTATAGAGGTTTATTTCAGTTCATTGGTCACCGGTTTGGGCCTTCAGCTGCATTTATAGATAATTTTGTTTGTTTGACTGTCCGAGGGCAAATGAATACAATAAATGCAAAACATAAAAAACTAGATGGATAAAATTTGGTTCGCTATTTTAGCATCAAATTGTAGATCCATATAATTTTTTGAACGAAAACTATGAACGGGTTCACCGTCTGTTGGTCTATACATTTACCTGCATGTAAACGAAATGAGTTGTATAAAATAAATTGACTGAACATTACTTATTACTAAAACTGAAGTTCTGTATCAAATTTTGATTTCGATCTTTCGGAATCTAAATGTTTCCTCATGTTCACATAGTTTTTACAGTACTTATAAATATCGAAGGTTTGCTTAAATTATGTATGTGCAATTATGAATGTAAAAGCCATGCAGTTAAAAGCTATTATGATTAAATAAAAATGCACAATGTATATATAAACTAGTAAGAGTTGTCTCCCCAAAATTTCTCGCATACACTCTAATAAACTTGTCATGTCAGAGAACGCATCGCATGGCTTTTGCGTACAATAATTACGAAATAACTTTTGGCGTGAATTTAGTGCTTTTACTGAATCTATCTTTTCATCCTTGGTGACTTATTTGATGATAAATCATTGACGTACAGTTAATAGTATCCGATAACCGAATTTGTGCATTGCACGCTTTTTCTTCAACCGATTGGAACAAAGTTTTGACCGAAAACTGCATTTGTAGTCACAAAATCTCACACCAAATTTGATATATTTAATTAATTGTGTTTCTGAATTATCGCGTTTGAATATTTTTGAAAATACGGGCCGCCAGATAATCAAAATTTTATAAGTATGTACACTATAGATGTTAAATCTATGCACCGCATTTTATCTATCTAGCTCTTTTCGTTTTGTAGTTAGCTTATATTCGATCCTCTGAATAGATTTTATACAAAATCTGATTGAAATCTGCAAATTTAATGTAAAGATCATATACCCAATATCAACTATCTAGTTCAAATCATTCCTGAGTTATCTTTGCCACACAGAGACAGACGAACGGACATTTTCCAAAAATGTGGTTTTCGAACTCAGGGAGGTCTAAAACTTTCAGACTTGTCAAAATCTTGAAATTTTGATGAAGACTTTACTTTCTCTGTACAGTGTATACGAGAAAGTGAAAATTAACATAAAATAAATAATTCGCGCCTTAATTAAAAATGTGTTAAAATATGAAAGCGACGTCAGCAAATTTAAAAGATGGATCTGTTTTAATGTGCACATAGGCCCTCAAAATGCCGACATCCGTCTCCGCACTTTCAATCGTAACTTCAGATCCTCCATATTAATATCACACTCTCTAGTTATAAAATGTCTCAAATTCAATCGCACTTCGTTAGTTTTCCAAGTGAGTTCCTCATTGACTCTGTTTGTCTTGCATACAACGTTGCAACTCCGACTTTTCGTTGACCGCTACCTTCCTTCTAGTGACCTTCTACATCCACCACTTCTTCGCTGGATTATTTGTAAAGGTAGCTTTACACTCAACCAGTTATAAGGTCAAAATATGGTTTAATTTCATTGAAGTTTTAAAAAATTCATTTGAAAGGAGTAAATGCGCCGAAACAAATGGTGTTTGCATTATTGAACTCTCCGTAATCTCTCCCCACTTTAATAAAATAAGTTATCACAAAAATATCAAAGGGGGAAGTTGCAAGACAATAATAGAGTGACATGTCTTTACACTGATTATTAAAATATCATGGCGCATGAAATAATACGACATAACATGGTGCAACATAATTTCAAACACATGAAATGATCGGGGTAAAGAGAGTCACAATACAATGTAACAGCTGAATGCATCATGTCTGGTGATTCCAACACAGTAAAATGCCACTTTTGAGTTCTACCAAGGTAGCAGAGCCCTTACACACAAATATTTATCACTAGCCGCCTTTGGCGACCAGCCGGTTCGTCAGTATTACCGCTCGCTACAATTTTCAATTAAATATTTTAAGTAACTGGTCTCTTAATAGATTCTCCAACAAAACAATTTCAATCTTCAAATTTTGATAGTCATACCAAACTTGTACTGTTGCTTAGATCGTTTCGTTCAATTTAATATAGATATTTTGCTAATTTGTTGTCATTTCCGGTAAAACTTCAACTTTAATTTAAAGTGGAAATGATGAAATTGCAATTAATATAAAGATATTTTTTAATAAAACCAAGCGTTTTATTTTATTTATCATCTTTATTGCCATTTATTTATTATTATTATTATTGAATATGAGTATTGCAAACAGAATCGCTCGGTATATAAGTCTTATGTGAACTACAAAATATTTTTCATAATTTATGTAATATCTGAAAGAATAATTCAGCAAAAATTTCTCAGATTCAGCATGAAATTCAGTTTTTAGTTTTGCTTTCAAAATTTAGAAAAACTCAACATTTTCATAATCCTAGGCCAATTAATCTTGAGAAACCTGCGCGCTGATTGGCGTATTTTCTTTGAAGCGATCGATGGAAAATCTAAAATTATCCTTTTTTTATTGAATAATGATATTCAAATTTTCATAAATCAGTCAGTTTAAGTGATTGATTTAGTTGATTGGAAATTAACTCTTTTTATTTAAAATATTAGTGTTTCAAGAACATTTTGTTATTCGTGATTTCCACAGCAGAAGCTTTATGTAAAATCAAAAAATCGTTACTTATTAGAGCATTTATTGAATCAAGTTACATAAAATATAATCATTTTCCATTTAGACCATTTTAGCAGATCTGTGTCTTACTAAAGGTTTACAAATTAGCTGTGTGGCCCTGACTTGAATGGATATCCTGGTCATATTAAACAAAACTTGTCTTAAAATAAAACTGATTTATTGAATTAATAATATAGAGAGTGTAAAAGATCATAAAATAATTTTTCTGGAATTTATTTTTTAGAAAAAAATAATACTTCTTATTTGTTTCATTTCCTACAGACGATTTCATTTCCAAAAAGATTTAATTTATTTTTAATTGAAGCTTTAATCAATGTGATTGCAACACTTAGGAAAAAGCTATTTTTTCCCATGAATGCGAAACGTGCTCGTGCAGCTTAAATTTTATTTTTATTTTGTACGAAAAAAATTGTTGAAAAATATAGTTGAAATATTTATTTAAAAATTCATTAAAAATAGAAATTTAATTTTAAGATTAAAACATTGGTATCATTTAAAAAATGAATTTTTGATCTTTAACTTGATGTAAAAATCGTTTTTGTGCAGTAATATTTTCGAAAGTTATAGCGGAAACACGCCAAAATATCGCTTAATTTTTAAGTAAATAAAATACTAATTAAAAATTCGAAAAAATAACCCCCAGGTGCACATTCCCGACCTCCAAGGTATACACGTGCCAAATTTGGTAGTTGTAAGTTGAACGGTCTGGCCTGTAGAGCGCCAACATATACACACACACACACATTGAGCTTTATTATAAGTATAGATAATCAGATCTTGACCACAGAGAATATTTGATCTTATAGTCTCTCGATTTTTAACAAAGCTATCCAATAAAGAATGTTTTCACTGAATTTGTATAGTGGGGTGGTCATCATTTTGCGCAGTTGGGTATCAAAACTTAGTAGCGACCGAGTGGCAATATGATTATTTTCGGCCCTAGACGTCATCAATGACCTTAAAAGAGCAAACAGCGCCAGAGGCTTGGTACAAGTATTGTTTTTTTGAGAACGAGTGACGAATGCTTTGGACGGAGCATCTGGATTCTGTGGTCCTACATCTCCAAGACCTGATAGTTATTTTGTTTAGAACTAGTTAAAAAATATTGCTTTAGGCCTGGATATTGTTGGTGTCTTTGTTTTCTTTCTATATGTAAGCGAATTATTATTTAGTGATATTGCCGCATTGAAGAAAGACAGTCGAATCTCCATGGCACTGGTCTCGTGATCAAGAGACCTGGGTTCGAATCTCGCTAGAGACAATGCGATTAATATTATATGTAAATATTTAATTCCTTGATTTTATGTTTCCCTTTATTTCGTGTTCCAGAAAATACTGGACATTTCTTTTTGTTTACCAGACAAGTATTTTGGATTTTTCTTACTGTCTCCAGAAGAGTATTCTGGAACTTTCTCTACTTGTATAAAAGCAGAAGATTTGTCAGTTACAGTGTTCTGAGTTCAGTTAATAAATTGGTTTAACTCTACCTCTTGTGTGTGTCATTGAGTTCTATACTATAGTTCAACGTGACAATATAACTCATTCATTCATCCTTTCGCTTAATATTATTTTTTCGACTTTTCCTCGTAATTTTTTAATGGCCTTAACGGCACCCAGGGCAATGACATCTTATTTGTTGCCCGGTCACTAAGCCCTACGCGAAAGTAAAAGTAAACAGTTAATATGAAAGTAACAAAAACACGTGGTCTTGTAATAATAACATGCCGCTGGTAGCAAATGAAGAGCGTCTTCTCGAAAACTGGAAAGCAAAGGTAGATTTCTTATCTAAATAATTGCATTCAAATTCCTTTCAATCCTTAGATAAAAGCAATGAAATATTAAATATTGAAGCAACCATCGACAATGATTGTATTAACAGTGCATAATCCAGTACTTATTGCAAAATGAATAATATTAGGGTAATAAATATAATAAAAATAAAATATAAACATAGGTTTGTTACAAAGTTTTTATTATTGAAAAAGAAGCAAATGTCAAAAGTTTGTATCAATCGGGAAAAGAACTAAGAGTTTATTTCTGCATTTTAAATATATCAGAAAAAATTATCTGTCTTTTTACAATTATTCTTCTTTCAATAAAATGCAGGAAATAATCAGAAGGTATGAATTTATCGTTAAATATTGATTTTTTTTAATTACTTTGGAAGGGAGAATTGCCTGCTTTTCTTAATTAATATTCAGATTAAAATCTTATTTGTTGAGCTTTTGAATATTTAAATTATAACTATTAATAGGAGTAAAAATATATATCAATACTTTGTTTTTTAATACATTTCGATATATATTAGCTATATGCCATTGGCGAATTGTAGGCTTAATCGCATATCATTGGCGAGCATAATCAGTAGATTAACATATCCTTGATGATCTTCTTTTGGCGATTAATCGCTGTTATGCAGTTAATACAAGTAGGACTCATATTGTGTTAAAGCTATAGCGGTTATTTTTTTCTTATATATTATACTTTCAATAATGCGGCAGACATCAAACTAAAGGATCGCCAAATTAACAAAAGCTCTGGAATAACGAGGTTCATTTAAAAAATGCATTTAAACAACAGAATTTGTATTTATTACCCAAAATGCGTAGGATTTTATAAAAAATTATTCTTTATATAATGAATATAGCAAAATATAATTCAAAATTTAAGCAGCAAATTATTTTACGTTTTGGAAAAACAGTTGATATCGGTCGATAAATTGATTGATCGCTGTAATAGTCAGCTTCATGTGAAGTATTTTTTTAAGAAAGCAATAATAGTAATAATAATAATTAAATCTTTTCGACAGTATTTAATCTCCTTAAGAAATCTACTCTCCAAAGAACAAACGCCTGATAAATTTCGGGTGTTTTCTAAAGGATTAAGACGATTCCGTGATCAATAAGCGATATTTTGTTTTTATGTATATTGTTATGAAGAAAATATTTATATTTATAATTATAATTTTTAAAAATAATTTGTTTTATTTTAAAATGAGAAATAGCCATACATAAGAATCGGATACATGGCGGCACTTAGCGTCAAGCGATGTTTAATCTTTTTTCTAAAAATTTTCTTAGTTTGGCGAGTTTTGTTAGGTTTGGCTAAAATTCTTCCTCTTCGGCGAAAAAAACTAGCAAACGATTCTCCTGTTTTATCCGAGAAATTAAACAAACGCGTTCATATACTCGCTACCAAGATAAAGATTATAATATAATGAAAGATATTAAAAAAAAACTTACACAAGCACAGCTTCTGGAAATTTTTACATAATGTCGCCATTAAAACTTGTTCGTCCTTTATTTTTATTTAAGTTGTTTTATTCAAACTCTTACTTTTTAGTGCACATGCATTTAAGCAATTTCAAAATATGGAATTGAAATAAAGACAGAAAGTTATGTTTCATCTTCTTTTTCTAAGGTAGCAGCATAAATTGTTCATATTAGAAACAATAAGGGTTAAAAATTCCATTTTAATCCTTAACTTCTAAGCAGTTGCATTTAGCGAAGTATTTTAATTACAAAAGTTGTCTGCCGGTTTAGGAAACGGTTAATAGAAACGGGAATGAGCTAAATTGGTGAAATTTGGCGCATGATTTCACCCTGAATCAGCAGAATTGCATTAAAATTTCTATTAAATATAACCATGCATTAAATATTTGTCGATCTAATTTCATACATATGAGGCTTATATAAATATTTTTTTGCTTGTTCTTTATATTTAAATGTTGAGCTGAATCAAGTTTTTGAAGAAAAAAATGCACTGTTAAAACACATTTCACAACGCTTTTTGCTATGCGACGAAATTAAACAAACAAACAAAAAAAGAATTATATTGTGGGGGCTTACAAGAAAAGTGAAGGAAGAACTCTCCACACTACTAGAATGGCAAACAAATCATTAATAACTTTTTTAATATTTTAATCAAGCATCGAATAAGTAAAGCATCGACAATGCATTTTTCATTTATATGTCCTCTACATTTATACGGTGTTTCATCAGAGACCAGTTTTCTTCGTAACCATCACAGTGATTAAATACTTGATAAGAGTGATAAAAATACAAAGTGATACAATGATAAAAATATAAGATACAAAGTACACAAAATTTCAGTTCCCAAACATTTTCAATCTCCAACATTGGGATCTTTCGAAATCAGGAATCGCTTTCGATACGTATACGAACTGTAACATCCATATCACGAACTTTCGAATTATGCATATGAGATCAATTTATAGAAGACAAATTATCTTATGAAAATTTAAGCAATGGTAATGAAAATAGTGATGAATTGATTTCTCTTTACATTAAAAATTTTATGAATTCGAATGAAAAACTTCGTATTTATTTTGTTTGTCAAAACACTAGTGAAAAAACATTTAATGAAATTAAATTTATTTATTTTATTGTATATAATATTCGCTGACAACCAAAACGTCAAACAGACATTAATGATTTTTTTAATAAAATCCTATTGTTGCGATTTTGTAATATTATTTCCATGAGAAATAAATCTCCGAATAAGAAAGATAGTTTTTCAAATATAGTAATGGCTGTTGAATGGATGCAAGCAATAATTCTCTTCTTATATTGGAGCCGAATTTGGCGACAAAAAGGGAGGATTTCGAATATTCGAGAATACTGGCAACAGCTCCATTAGGACTCCATCCTTTATTCCAGAACAGTTGATGTGAATAGTGAATACTCGAATGGAGCTTAAACGAGTAATTAATTGAACGAAGTCTCCAGCCAGTTCTCTCAAATACCTTTGAACTGCTGCGTTTATTTTATAACATTTTTTTTTAATACAAAGTGTTGGTCTTGTACAATTTCGACAGTATTTTACTACTGCATATTTGTGTTTACTATAAAGAAAAAAGCGTTTTCATTCATTATTGTGCTTTTTGGAGTTTTCACTGTACATCCGCGGAGTGGAATTTGGAATATATATTACTCAAAATATACCATTATGAGTGATCCTTCACACTTTTAAGGTGAATTTTAAATTTTATTTATTCTTTTCAATATTATATGATGATATTAACATTCCCTTTTTTTACAATTAAATTATTATTATTTAATTATTATTTATTAAAAAAATTGCAGTATTAGCATTAAATTTGCAATAATTAATACTTAAAATTTTTACTTATAGATAATTTCAACTACACGTCTTTTCATTTATTCGTCGATTTATATCAGTTCCTTCAAATGCATACATAAAAAGAACCATTACTGCATTTAAAAAGAACCATTTCAAAATTATGCCGTGCTAAATCCGCATTCATAGAAAAATTAAATCATAGCTTTGGTTCTAATACTATGGCAATAAATATAATTTCTTCAACGTTTCTATAAACTATCGTCATCTTCAGATAGCGCTACTACTTTATCGTTTGGTTTCTTACTGCTAATTAATCAAGGCTTTCAGATGGCCTAACTATTTATCGTTTGTTTTCTTACTTTGAATCGCCTGAAAATTTCAGTTGATGCAACTGTTTATCGTTAGGTTTCTCACTTTTAACTAATTAAAACTTTCAGATTACGCAACTACTTATCGTTTGGTTTCTTTCTTTTAATTAATAAAGACTTTCAGATGACGCAACGATTTATCGTTTGGTTTCTAACCCTTAATTAACTAAGATTTTCAGAAGTCGCAACTATTTATCATTTGGTTTCTTACTTTTAATTTTCACAAGGCGCAACTATTTATCGTTTGGTTTCACACTTTTGATTAATTTTGCACCAGAAAGAGAGAATATGGAGAATACAAAAGAATATGGAGAAAACGAAATTTAATGTTTTAATTATCGCACTCTTAAAATACGCAATTTATATATATATATATATATATATATATATATATATATATATATAGATATATAAATATATATATATATATATATATATATATATATATATATATATATATATATATTGCACACTTTACAACCGCATTTTCACGACATGAATTGTTTTATTGTTTTCAAAGAATCTGTAAATATGTTGTAAATACAATGCGCCATTTCAAACGAAACTTTTTCCACTACAGATGAAATTTATTACAGGGTATTTTTATCGCTATTCCTAAATCCCCTGATAGTGGAACATAAAGTAAATTCAGTGCATTAGACTCCTTGAAAAGATACCACAATAATCGTTGGTGACAGAAAAGCGTTGCATACAAACAAGACGTCAGCGGTTCACTCAGAAGATATCACGAAAAATGCTCTTCTTCCAATACCGAATGTCAGCGGCTCACTTAGAAGATATCCATAAAACTGCTGCTCTCTTCCAATAATCTCTTTTTCTTATTAAATTCACTTTTACTTCGTTCCTTCTCTGCAGATCAATCGAACGCTGAAAGTCTCGAAAGAGGAAAGATTAAAAGAAGAAAGAAAAAAAAAAGGAAAGAAACAAGAAAATCTTTGCTGCTTCTCATCTGTCACTTCGGTTCAAGTTCTTTCATTACTCTTTCTAAGTCGTTTTTTTTTTTTAATTTTTTTTTTGTTCATCCACTGGTTGTTATCATTTTTCTTCATTTTCAAAAATGTTCTGTTCCGAAGAAGAAAAAAAGAAAAGAACAAAAAAGAATAATATATTATGTAATTTTCCTTTTTACTCTTCTCAAACAAATACAAGAAATCTGAATGTAATGATATTGAGTTCTAGAAATCTCTTAACGATCATTTAAGCTCTTAAATGAAATTTTTATACATAAAATAATCTACTTTTAAGTTGTCTGTCTTTTTATTTTCTCGTATACGTAGTACAGTAATAATCAAAAATAAAATAATCAAAAAAAGTACAGTGATAATCAAAAAATTCGAACTCGAGATAGTGTCGTATCTGCACGTTTTAGATCTCCCTGGATTCGAAAAACACATTCCCTCTCCCTCTGTCCGTCTATGACAGAGATAACTCAAAAACGCTTTGAGCTAAACGGATGTAATTTGGTACACGGTCTTTATACCAAATTTGAAGATTTCTATCAAATTTTGAGCAAAATCCATTCAGATTGAGTCTGTCTGTCCGGCTCTTCGAAGTATAAGTTAACACAATAACTACAAAACGATGAGATCTAGATAGATAAAATTCTATACACAGAATTGATATCTATTGAGTAGACACCTTTCAACTTCTGAGCCAAATCCAGCAAGGGATTGACCGTCTGTCGGTTTGTATTTTAGAAACATTAAAATGCGATACCTCAAAAACGGGATTATCTAAATACATCAAAATTGATACGGGACTTTGTGACTACAATTGTATTTTAGGGTCAAATTTTTATTTCAAGCCGTTGTGAAAAACGGATCTAAACCATAAATTCGATTTTTGGACTCTGTTAATTCACTCCAAGGATTAATAGCCAAATAACACGCGAACGATGACAGATTTGCAAAATGGATCGTGCTAAATCATTTAATTTGATTTGCTAATGATTTAGTAAAAATGCTAAATTCACTCCGAAGGTTAATATAGAGTAGGAAAAAAAAAATCCGTAAAAACTTTGCAAATTTATAAAACCCAAAAAATTAAGCAGAATAAAACATGATTTGCCGGTTTAGCATCGATAAGTCACGGGTATAAGGTAAGAAATATATAAGGTAATAATTATTTTATAAAGTAAGAAAGAAAAATTATTCCAAAAACAGCCGATAGGTGGCGTTTTGAAGATAAGTGAAAAAAAAGACAAGTAAATAATAAAAATAATGTTACAAATCCTTTATTATAACAATGTATGTTCCACATTTTGATTCTGATGCTAATGTTTCCATTTCGGATGCAACGCGCACTGAACGTGTCAGCCATAGAACTTGGTTGTTCGGACCTTGCACAACCCTCCAGCGAACCAGTTTCCTCAAATCGTTGAACAGGCTTTATAAGGCCTGCCACTGTCAAATGCGCTTTTCCAATCTTCACATTCAAAGACTGGAAAAGCGCATTTTTCTGAATTTGCGCAGTGCAACAGTCGCTGGTTCAGGGTTCATGTAAAACAGCTTCACCAACGAAGCTTTATCTTTCCTACTCAGCATCCTCGTTCACTAACATGGCATTCAACGGAGAACTGGCTCTGGAGTAATTTACGATTTATTGGAGCACCGGCCTCGATTGCGAGGCTATCTCCTTTCTGATTCAGTGGTGGCCTGGCAGATGATGTAGCCTGAACTGTAGCGATGCTGTAAATGAGCAGCTATTCCGTCTGGTCTCGTGACTGGTTCTAGACCAATCGTCTGTCTCATTTGCATATTACCAAATAAGTCGTTCCTAACAGCGCCATCTGTAGGCTGTTTTTTGAATTTTTATTCTTCTTCTTATCTTAATAAAAATCCCGTGACTATCGGTGCTAAATCTGCAAGCCGTTTTTTATTTTGGTTATTTTTTCAGACTTTATCCTGTATTTCGTTACTATTGTGGGTCAATGCTATGCGAGGCATTCTTGGGGTAACACCGTTATTGCGAGGTGATCACTCCCGCTGGTTTTTATTTGATATTTTAATCGTCTTCATTGCTAACGTTCTCTATATTTCTTCAAATGAGTAGAATTATTAAATAATCATATGACATTTTTTCATAATCATTAAACTTATTGTATTAATATTAGCCAACTGCATAAAACGATCGCAGGAAACTTAAATGATTTAAGCAATAATAATTTTTTAAAAAAATATTAGTTTCAAGAGTTTGGTTACATGTTCACGGATTCGTATCTCATCTCAATCTATCTCTTTACAGCTGGAACCCCCAGACGGCATTATTCTTAATGGCGCTGCACGTGTACCTATGCTTAATTGCAAGAGGCAGCTTTAACAGAATTGTAACTTTCGATATTCCAGGTCAAATAATCCTCAAGAAGCTTAAAGTCAATACTATCAAGTCAAAAGGATCACGCATGCGCATACTTGTTCCCACAAGTTAATTATGTGATGTAACTCGATCTATTTTTCTTTCTATGCCAGGGTGTTGTGACTGACGACACTTTTCAAGCCCACTGACAGTTATTTGTCAGCGATTTAAGCCGAATGAGCGTCTCTTGTTTTTTCAATAGACTTAGCTACTTCATGCTTCACAACACTTTTTACGGGGCGGACTTCATTCATGCATTTCATTCACTCATCCATAGATCCTCATTTAGACCTGAATTAGAGAACGATCACCCCTGATACAGTACCCCCAGTGGTATTACTCTCGACATGGAGGACTTTGTGACTACGACAGATTTATACATGTGCCAGCCACCTCACACACGGAAAGTCTTCGGCAAGCGGGATGCGAATCCTACGCCCTACCAACCAGGCTGTCCCGGCCTCTATGCCAGCGTGACAGTCACGTCCGGATTAAGACTTCTAAGAGCTCCTAAGTAATGCAAATTTTAGGGGCACCTTTTCCCTGCAAATTTGCACCATAAGTAATTTTTTGTTGATTTTTACTAAATATTTAAAAAAAGTAGTAACAAATTTTGACAAACAAATAGCAATGCGTTTAATGGCAAATATATTTCTAAATAGTTGGCTTATATACATAACGTATAAGAAAATGCACAATTTAAAACAACAATAAGAAAATGCAAAGCAATTTTAAATAATTAAAATAAACTTTTCTTAATTTAATCTCAATAATATTAAATAATCGAATTAATCATTTTTTAATTATAAAGTTCTATGTATTTTTAATTGTAAAATAACATAATATAAAACTCTAAAATAATAATTAATTAGGAATGTCATTAGAATAATGTTTTAAAATTATTTTAAACATTATATAATTTTAATCTGAATCAATTCAATTCAGCCTTTATAATAAAAAAAAATATATTGTAATGAATATTCAAAATACCACAAAAAAATCTCGAACACTAAGGGACTATTTAGTGATAATATAAACTGTCTTGCTTAATATAAACACACCTTTGCTTTAGTATCGCTCTCATTCCATGACTTAGCTCATAGAACTTATTAATCCGTAAAGTATTGATTTCTTCCCACGAGACTCGACAATGCTGGAAATAAATTTTGACCTGAAAATTTGCTTTTAATTTATATGCATCAGGATAAATAATAATTTAATTAAAGTAAATTATAAAAAATATCGATAGAAATTTTATTAAACAAAAAGAATAAAGCAAAACAAAAATGCCTAGCGCAAAAAAAATATTTATTCAGAATTAAACATATTTGATACTATTCATTTAAATGAAATTAATTAGAATCTTTCATTTAAGTTCATTTCCGCTTCCATTTAAGTCAATCCATTTTCGTCCGTTTCCATCTAAGCAAAATCGATTGCATAATGGACTGAAGCGCGTTCTAACAATGTAATCATCTTTAGTTCGCAATTTTATATATCTTTCTCATCAGCAATTCACAGGTAAGAATATATAGATTTAAAATACCATTCGTAGAGTCTATCTATCTATGTGTGTGTGTGTGTGTAAGTAATGATAACTCTTAATTTGTTATTAAGAGGTATCATTAATTGTCCATGTTATTTTATTGCCCATACCTAAATTGTCCATGTTATTTCCATTCTAAAATTTTTTTCTCATTTCCTGATCCAATTTCCATTTTTTTTATCTCATTAATTCCACACGCGCTTTAGAAAACTGATAACTTAAGCATTTTCTGACATTCCGAACGCAGGGGAAAAAAAAATTCATAATGCTTACAACATTTTTTTTTAAAGTTACCTAAAATTCCCTTTCTTAGTCTTCACGTATTAAAGAAATCCCTATAAAAATCTCATGTTAAAATCACTAAAGGGAAAATTTTATGTTTCTTTTGTTCCCATGCCGCGATGTACGCAAACGCATACATATATATATATATATATATATATATATATAATTATATATGGTAGCAATCAAATGTAAACAAATCACAATAAGAACGTTTCAGACTATTTTATTGTTTTTGATATTTTATCCATTTTTCTTTGTTTGTTTTAAAAAATTTATCCATTAAATTTAAAAATTTTTTTGTTCCAAATGTATTTATAGAATGTCTTACAGGTGGATAATGTGGGTAAAGGAACTGAAGTAAGCATTAATCTCAAATACCTTTCAAACTAATCTACTTCATTGAACGTTCCTACAGCTCCACTTAATTCAACACTTTGCTAATTAATGAAGATTAAACACAGTATTAAAAAGCTCTGGATAAGGTTAACCAATAACTCTATTCACTTAGACAAAAAAAGATGTAAAAGAAATTTTTTAAAAAAAGAAAACAATAGACGTCAAATCATGCTTAATCCGACACGATAATAGGCTTAACCATTGTCATCTGGGAATTGCTATGACTTAACAATGGAAATTGATGATCATGCTTTCCAAACTATTATCTCTCAAAAATGGTTTTTGTATCAACTTTTGGCAAAGAAGAAAAAAACACCTTTTTAATTCTATTCATTTCATTTCTGTACAAAGCTTTTTTTTTTAATATTTTTTTAAAATCTAGTACACAAATTGTAACGATTTTTAATGCTATGGAATTCAAACTCATCCATTAAAGCATTCAACTGTTTGCTTTTTCCAGTGTTAAAATAAAATTTTAAAAAATGCTTTCTTTAAATATTAATTTTAAAGTAGAATTTTCACTCTCGCTTTTATTTCGTAGTAAATACAATTTTAATTTACCCACGTTACTGTTTGTTTCGACTTTTTCAACTAAATTTATGTTTTTCTGTTTAATTAAATAACAAGGAAGTTTTTAAATATATATATTCCACATTATTTTTACGATTCCAAATGGTCAGTAATCTCGGCAAACAAGCTGGTCACCAAAGGCGGCTAATTTCATTTATTTCTGTTAACATCTTTACCATTAGAGATAAATGGAAATTAAACGTATCAGGATTTTTCAAATTTTGGGGGTTTCTTTTCAGCAATAATGGGGAATAATTTTTTTAGCACTTTATTTTTAGGGGTATGGTTTTTACATGGGTAATGGAAAATTACATTATTTTTAGATGTAATCTTTTTACATAAAAAATTTAAATGAATGTACAAAAGTAAGTAAAGCGAAGCATTTTTTAAATACGTGTTTATATCTTTATTAATTAGTTATTAAAAAACAACTTGTAAATACAGCGAAACACTGCATAGGATTTGTTGACTTTTTATTCCTACTTCCATAAAAATTTAAAAAGCGAAAGTTGGATAAAAGGTCTGTTATCTGTTTCAGCTGCTGTTCTAAATAATTACACAGGAAACACATTCATTCTAGGCGTCCGGGATAATTTGATTGATTCTGTCCCCCCAAAATTAAAATGATCACTGTAGTGAGCGCATTGGATGGGTTATACAACCATACCTTCCTCAAAGATACGACCTTTCATTAGAGTGAGTTTAACTCACTACTACTCCATTTTTCTATCTATCAGGGAACGAGAATCAATCACCATACCCGAAACTATACATTCCCACACTTAACATACCCATGGTGGGATATTTTGTACTAGAACAGTGTTTCAGTTTTAAGAGAAATGTACTCTTAAATAGATGACAGAAGTCCCACGGGTAAGTCGAAAAAAAGAACTCGTTTCTAATTTTCGATTAAAAAGAAGGAACGAATCTATTTCTAAATAAAACAATGACATTTTTAATGCCTTTCAGCACTTTTGATCATGCCTTTGAGAAATTGGATTTTCAAGCACGCTAATAATCAAAAATAAATGCGGGATAAGGTTGCAATTTAAAATTGAATTATGTTTGAAGCTCTGTATATCAAAATTGATTACGCTGAAATAAATTCGTTCTTAAACTCTTGTTAATAATAAATTTTAATATTATTAACTAAAATTTATAATTAACAAATATTATTTTTCTTAATTGATTTTTTAATAGGGGGATATTTTGTAAAACTATATATATATGTTTGTGTGTGTGTAATATAAAAACGGTAAAGGTTTGTAAATATCTGAAATAAATGAAAGAACCGGTCGATTTTTTTTACTTCAGTTGCTTAATTTTTCTCTCTTCATCAAGCTGTTAAAAAAAACTAAAATACATTTATTTATTCCAAGACCTGCAACAAGAATACCGTAACGATTTCTTTTATTTATGGTTTTTGTTAAAAAATAAAATATCTATTAAATAATAAAGAGTAAATACTGAGGGATATTTTTTTTGTGTTTTTAATAACTTTAAAAATAAAATTTGAGGCAATCGTAATATTTTTTAAAACAATATCCTATTTTATGTAAATTTTAACACCATTTTATTGGGTTGTTAGGAAAGTAATTTCGTTTTTTTCCGACAGAGGATTTAATTGTATTTTTTTGCACCCAACTTCACATTTAAGCTGTATATTTTTTGTATGCTTTGGGAGCTCATATAGCAAGGCTTGTGTGTGAAAAATTCCAATTCATTCTACGCAGTAGTTTTTGGTTGGTGCCCTTTTAAATATGGAGAGCGATAAGCAGCATTTTCGACATATCTTACTGTTTTACTACAGAAAGAGTAAAATTGCTGTTCAAGCCAGAAAGAAATGAACCGATGTGTATGGAGAAGGTGTGTTGACAGTGCGCCAGTGCCAGAACTGGTTCGCTCAATTTTTTAGACGGTAAAACCTTCACCTCAAATGAGGAGGTCAAAAACCACCTCGATCAGTTTTTTGGCAGCAAACACCAAAAATTTTATGAGCGTGGAATGATGCTACTACCAGAAAGATGGCAAAAGGTGTTGGACCAGAACGGCCAATATATAATTTAATAAAGTATTTGTTTATTATACGAAAACTGTCTTTCATTTCCACAAAAAAAAAAAAACGAAATTACTTTCCGAAAAACCCAATATATCAATTTTCTATTACTAACTAACTATATTAGTTTCATTATTTTAACATTTATATTTTGTAATTGAAATTAAATGTATTATTTATTTAAATTACATTTTATATCGAATTTTTTGCATAATGTTTACTCAAAAATATTTGAATTGACGTTAACTTCTTTCTATTATTGACTAACTAAATTAGTTTCATTATTTTAACATTCGACTTTTGTAACTGAAATTAATAGTGTTATTTATACTTAAACTACATTTCATATCAAATTATTTGTATAATTTCTAATCAAAGATATTCGAGTTAATTTTCTTCTTTCTATTACTAACTGACTAAATTAGTTTCATTATTTTAGCATTCTTCTTTTGTAACTGAAATTAATAGTATTATTTATATTTAAATTACATTTCTTACTGAAATTTTTTATTGTATAATTTTTAATCAAAGATATTCGAGTTGACGTTAATTTTCTTCTTTATGAGGAGGAAGAGTGATTTAAAAAATATTTTTTTATTCGT